>VMDR010028790.1:0-13009 GCA_007922815.1 Macrotus californicus | reverse complement strand
AGTGAGCCAACACCATGGATAGTTATGATACCATCTGGGTATTTATGTATAGAGTGACCTACATTTGTCCCAAAATATTAATGTGTTTTTGGTTTCCTCATCTTTCATAGTCAACCAAATCAGAATGTGGGTTCTAATGTGAATAAATATTAATTGTGAGGGAGAATTTAACTTCTAACAGGTAAAATGATGATAATATAGGGCAAATACACAAAGCTTTTGTTGCATACCAAACCACCCCAAAACTTAGTGGCTTAAAAGAAAAGCCACTTATTTAGCTCACATTCTGTGTGTCAGCAATCTAAGCTGTGCTTAGGCTATAGTTCTTCTGATCTCAACTGTGCTTACTCAAGTGACTATAGTCAGCTCTTAAGCTAGTTGAGGACTGGCTGGTCTATGACAGGTTTAGCTAGTATGGCTCATCTCTTCTCTACTTTGCCTTCATAGAGCAGGCAAACTTGGGCTTGCTGAAAGGGAATTTGAAAATGAGTAGATTTCTAGTTTCATAGCATTATGGTCAGAGAAGATGGTCGCTATGATTTCAATTTTCTCAAACTTACTGAGACTTGTTTTGTGTCTTAACATGTGGTCTATCCTAGTAAACATTCCATGTGCCCTTGAAAAGTATGTATATTCTGCTGCTTTGAGGTGAAATTCTCTGAAGATATGAGTAAATCCATTTGATCTAGTGCGTCACATAAGGCTTCTGTCTCCTTGTTGATTTTCTGCCTGGAAGATCTATCCACTGAAGTCAATGGGGTGTTAAAATCCCCAACTATGACTGTATTTCTGTTGACCTCTCCCTTTATGTCCATCAAGATTTGCTTTACATATTTGGTGCTCCTATGTTGGGTATATAGAGGTTTTCTAGGGTTATATCTTTTTGTTGGATCATTTCTTTTATCATTATGTAGTGTCCTTTTTTGTCTCTTACTATAGCCTTGGTTTTAAAGTCTATATTGTCAGAGAGAAGTACTGCTACTCCAGCTTTTCTTTTCTTTTCCATTTGCATGAAATATCTTTTTCCAACCCCTTACTTCTAGTCCATGTATATCTTTCGATCTAAGATGGGTCTCTAGGAGGCAGCATATGTATGGGTCTTGTTTTCTTATCCATTCAGCTACCTTGTGTCATTTGGTTGGAGTATTTAAGCCATTTACATTTAAAGTGATTATTGGTAGATACTAGTAGTGCCATTTTATTATTAGACTGTTTTCCTCTCTTTTTGTTCTTCTTCAAGCAATCCCTTTAACATTTGTTGCAGTATGGATTTGGAGTTAACAAACTCCTTTAGCTTTTTCTTGTCTGGGAAGCTCCTTTTTTCTCCTTCAATTTAAATGATAGTCTTACTGAGTAAAGTAGTCTTGGTTGTAGGTCCTTGCTTTTCATCACCTTGAATATTTCACACCACTGTCTCCTGGCCTGAAGTGTTTCTCTTGAGTAATCAGGTGCCAGTCTAATTGGTGCTCTGTTGTAGGTAACTCCTTGCTTTTCTCATTCATTTTTTTTATGATTCTCTCCTTGTCTTTAAACCTTTTTATTGAATTACCATCTGCCTCAGTGTAGGCCTCTTTGAGTCCAACTTGTTTGGGACTTTCTGAGCTTCTTGGACTTACGTGACTTTTTCCTTCACCTGATTAGGGAAATTTTCAGTCATTATTTCTTCAAAAAGGTTCTTGATCTCTTGCTCACTTTCTTCTCCTGGTATTCTCATGATGCTGATGGCATTATGCTTCCTATTGTCCAAAATGTTTCTTAGGCTCTCCTCATTTTTTAAAATTATTTTTTCTTTTTGCTGCTCTGCTTGGGTGTTTTTTTTCTACCTTGTCTTCCAAAACACTGATTTGATCCTCTGTTTCATCTAACTTACTGTTTATTCCTTCCAGTGTATTATTTCTTTCAGATAATGCATTCTTTATTTCTGACTGTCCCTTTTTTATGATTTCTCTGTCTTTTTTTCATGTTGTTGAGTATCCTTATAATCATTACTCTAAACTCTTTATCTAATAAATTGGTTGCATCCATTTCATATAGTTCTTCTGGAAAATTCACATGTTCTTCTATTTGGGGTCTCTTTCTTTGCCTTTCCATTTTGGCTGATTTGTATTTTCCATGTTAGTTGTTAAACTAATCAGTCTTTAAGCTGATCGGTTTGTTATTCTAATAAAGCTGTGATCAGCAGCCTGGTCTAAGCACCACAGGGCAGGGCCAAGTAATTTCTGTGGGCAAGGGTATTGCTTCCCTTCCAGCTGATGACATTCAGAGAGGAGAGCTCTGCCTGAGAATAATGGCTCCTGCAGTATGGGGAATGACTCAGCAAAGGAATCCTGATGGCTGTTCCTTCAGTTCCCTGCCCAGAGCATCTCTCTTCAACCCATGCTCTCCTCAAGCATCTCTAGTTCACTCTGCCCTCCCTTTGCTGGTGCCCAGGGTAAGTAGCTACAAACGAAATTTTGTGCATTGCCCTTTAAGAGGCTCTCTGTGTCTCCAGGCATCTCTCTCTGGAAGACAGAAACCCTGCTGCTTTTCACAGCTGGATGTGATCTGAATTCCATTCTGGCTCCTGTGCTGTAGGCCCTGGAGCTCAGCTTGGGGTTTAGACCCCACACTTCTCAGGGGCAGCCCCCCCCAGCCACTGAAATATCACTCTGGCACTTCAGCTATCGCCCTTGTGATCTCAGCCAGCCCTATCACGTCATCTCTGCACTTCCTACCAGTCATGTTGTGGTGAAGTGGTTTCTTCTGTCTCCATAGTCATAAGGCCACAAAAAGAATACTGAAAAGCACACAAAGACATGCAAGCTAAGTAACATGTTATTAAAAAAATGAATGGGTTAACAAAGAGATCAATAAAGAAATCAAAAGATACCTTGAAACATGAAAATGAGGATACGACAATCCACAATCTCTGAGACACTGGGAAAGCAATACTAAGAGGGAAATTCATAGCATTACAGGCCTATATCAAAGAACAAGAAAAAGCTAAAATAAACAATCTACCTTCACACTTAAAGGAACTTGAAAAAAAACAACAAACAAAGACCAAAGTGAGTAGAAGGAAGGACATAATAAAGATTAGAGCAGAAATAAATGAAATAGAGTCTAAAAATATGACACAAAAGATTAATAAATCCAAGAACTGGTTCTTTGAAAAGAGACACAAGATAGACAAACATTTAACCAGACTCATCAAGAAAAAAAGAGAAAGGACCCAAATAAACAAAATCAGACAAAAAAAGAGAAATAACAACTGACACCAAAGAAATGCAAAGAACTATAAGAGAATATTATGAATAATCATATGCCAACAAACTGGACAGCCTGGATGAAATAGATAAATTCCTAAAAACATACAATATTCCAAAAATAAATCAGGAAAAATCAGAGTATCTAAAAATACAGATTACACCTAATGTAATTAAAGCAGTAATCAAAAAAACTCCCAACAAACAAAAGCCCTGGACTGGACAGCTTCACAGGTGAATTTTACCAAATATCCTGAGAACTAGCACCTCTCCTTCTCAAACTATTTCAGAAAATTCAAGAGAAGAGAAGGCTCCCAAACTCATTTTATGAGGCCAGCATTATCCTAGTTCCAAAACTAGATAAAGACACTACAAAGACAGAAAATTATAGGGCAATATCCCTAATGAATATAGATGCTAAAATCCTGTACAAAATATTAGCAAACTGAATGCAGCACTGTATCAAAAAGATCATGCCATAATCAAGTGGGATTTGTTACAGAAATGCAAGCTTGGGGCAACATTTGCAAATCAATAAATGTGATTCACCACATAAAATGAAGGATAAAAACCACATGATTATATCAGTAGATGTAGAAAAAACTTTTGATAAAAGCCAGCACCCATTTATGACCAAAACTCTCAGCAAAGTGGGAACAGAGGGAACATACCTAAACATAATAAAGGCTATATATGACAAACCCACTGCCAGCAACATATTCAGTGGGTCAAAACTACAAGCATTCCCCTTAATATCAGGAATAAGACAAGGATGCCTGTTTTCACCTCCTCTTATTCAACATAGTACTGGAAGTCATAGCTATAGCAATTAGACAAGAAGAAGAAATAAAAGGCATCCAAATTGGAAAGGAAGAAGTAAACTATCTGTATTTGCAGATGACATGATACTACACATAGAATACCCCAAATATTCATACCAGGAAACTACTAGATCTGATATATGAATTCTGCAAAGTAGCAGGATACAAAATTAATAGCTAGAAATCAGTTGCATGTTACATCCCAATAACAAACTAACAGAAAGGGAAATTAAGAAAACAATCACATTCACAATTGCTACAAAAAGAATAAAATACCTAGGAATAAACCTAACCAAGGATGAAAAAGACCTGTACTCAGAAAATTATAAGACACTGAAAGAAAAAGAAATTGAAGAAGTTACAAATAAGTGAAAGCACATACCGTGGTCATGGATAAGAAGAATTAACATCATTAAAATGTCCATACTACCCACAGCAATCTATAGACTCAATGCAATTCCTATCAAGATTCCAATGATGTATTTCACAGAACTAGAACACATACTTCAAAAATTTGTATGGAACCACAAAAGGCCCCTCATAGCAATGACAATCCTGAGAAAGAAGAGCAAAGTTGGCAAATCATGCTACCTAATATTAAACTATATTACAAGGCCATAGTAATCAAAACATTATGGTACTTGCATAGAAACAGAGACATAGATCAATGGAACATAATACGGAGCCCAGAAATAAACCCACACCTTTATAGTCAATTAATATTTGAGAGAGGAAGCAAGCACATACAATGGGATGAAGATAGTTTATTTAATAAATGGTGTTGTGAAAATTGGACAGATATGTACAGAAAAAAGAAACTAGACCACCTTCTTACACCACACACAAGAATAAATTCAAAATGTATCAAAGACTTAAATGTTAAACCTGAAACCATAAAAATCCAGTAAGAAAATACAGGCAGCAAAATCTCAGACATTTGTCGTAGAAATTTTTTATCAGATATATCTCCCAAGCCAAAGGAAACAAAAAATAAACAAATGGGACCACATCAAACTAAAAAGGGTTTGCACAGCAAAGGAAATCATCAACAAAATAAAAATACAACCCACAGAACAAGAACATATTCACCGATACATCTGATAAGGGGTTAACATCAAAAATTTATAAAGTAATTGCAAACCTTAACACCAAAAAAACCCCAAACATGCCAATTAAAAAATGGCCAAATGACCTGAATTTGAGACACTTTCTCAAAGAGGACATACAGATGGCCGACAGACATATAAAGGTTTTCAGTGTCACTAATCATCAGAGAAATGCAAATTAAAACCACAGTGAGATATCATCTCACACCTGTCAGAATGACTATCATCAACAACTCAAGAAACAAGTGCTGGTGAGGATGTGAAGGAATGGGAGCCTTTTTGTACTGTTGGTGGGAATGCAGACTGGTACAGCCACTGTGGAAAGCAGTATAAAGATACATCAAAAAATTAAAAATGGATCTGCCTTTTGACCCAGCAATCCGACTTCTATGAATATATCTGAAGGAACACAAAACACTGATTTGAAAGAACCTAAGTACTCCTATGTTCATTGTAGCATTATTTACTATCTCTAAGATCTGGAAGCAGCCCAAGTGTCCATCAGTAGATGAGTGGATAAAACAACTATGGGACATTTCCACAATGGAATTCTACTCAGTTGTAAAAAAGAAGAAAATTTTACCCTTCGTGACAGCATGGACGGACCTGGAGAACATTATGTTCAGTGAAACAAGCCAGCCAGAGAAAGACAAATACCACATGATCTCACTCATGTGTGGAATCTAATGAACAAACTGAACTAACAAACAAAAAGCAAAACAGAGACAGACTCATAGATGGCAAGCAGATGACAGCTAGCTAGTAGGTGGGGAGGTTTGCTCAGTTAGAGAGTAGAGGGATTGAGCAAAAAGGAAGAAGGACTCACTGACATGGGCAATAGTGTGGTGATTGCAGGGAAGAGGTAGGTACAAGGACTAAATGGTAAGAGGAAAAATGCAATAAAGATTAACTTAAAAAAAGAAAAGAAAAAATTAGTAGTGTATAAGGCTTTATGAGACTTTGGCTCAGAACTGACATAATCACATGCTACTGTCCCAAACATTCAAAATTCCAGTCTAGACTCAAAAGTAGAGAAATGAATTCCACCTGCTGATGGGAAAGGCTGCTGAGTCACACTGTGAAGGATGTGGATACAGGGACAGGGAAGAGTTAAGGATGTTTTAATGAATGCAATCAATGTATCAGTGTAATTATGTATAATTTTGCTAAAATCACAAAGCCTTGGAATAATATCAGGAAAATAAACATGATTAAAGTGGAACACTGAGGAAAAATCATTTGCCTCAATGGTAAGAAAACTAGACTGGATATTAGGGAAATATGAGAATAAAAATCTGAGATGAATAAAAAATGTAAATTAAAAATGAATGCATCTAATCTATACTTCTTTTGTGTCTGTTAAGAAGGCAACTGAGTAAAGACAATGACTCAGCTAACCTGACTCAGCAGAAACGCCGTGCTCTGCAAACACGAGTGAAATTTCTGATCAAGGAGAAGCTCTCCCAAATTCAATGGAATATGGAGAACCTAAATATTTTTACAAACAGAATTCCTGTGAAGTTTATATTTTCAGAATTATGTAGATATGTATCATAGCAAAGACATTAGAGGTTAACTAATATTCATTTGACTTTATGAGAAGTGTTTTTAAATTGCAACATTTTAATCTTATTTGGAATTGGAGAATTTCTAAATGACAGTATGCCCTACCTAGTGATTATCGTTGGTTGAAATTAAAATGTAGCAAAAGAAAGTATCTTTTGAAATTGTCAATTTAGCTGCATTTCTGAGCCTAGTTTCCCTATGAATTGCTTATGTCTGATACTAGATGTTGCCATTTTCTAAATGAACCATAAAATCTGTCTTAGATATGGGATTAATTAATGCTTCTTAGATATTCACTGGAGTAGATTCTTTGGGGAAGGGGTTTACAAGTCTATTGCATCAATTAGTGATATATTTTCTGGTGTTAATAAACCCAATTTAACACTGAAAATTGATCTTGAATAATGCTCAACTCTGGACTTGATATGTGTATTGAAGACAGCTCCAAGGTCCAGAGAAAAGTCTTTATGCATAGATTGCATTTTCTGTTCTAATTGCCCTTTCTCTCTTCGTTTGAGTAAGACCTAGGGATTGCTGTTTTAACCTTACATAGACAAACTCCAGAAAAAACACTCACATGAACACAGTGTTAAAATCGCACCACCTCTGGCTTTGCACTTGCTTCTGACAACCCTTCCGAATTACCTAGGCTAAATATTCTCAGTTATTTCTTTCTTACCAATCACCTCCTCACTTCATTCATTCATCTATTGAATCTTTTGGGGGAGATTCATTATTTCTCACATACTTACTGGGCATTGTGCTCCACTGATATATTGAGAGAGAGAGAGAGAGAGAGAGAGAGAGAGAGAGAGAGCGAGCGCAAGCCAATTTATTACCAGGAATTGGCCTGTACTAGTATGGAGGAGGCTGGCAAGTCCGAAATCTGCAGAGCCAATATACCAGTTTCCGTCCAAAAACACAAAGCCCCTGCAGATCCCAGAAGAACGTATGCACCAGTTACAAGGCTGTCAAGCACAAGAATTCTCTCTTACTAAGGAGCTGGTCCATCTTTTGTTCTATTCAGGCCTTCAACTGATTGGAGAGGGCCCAATCTCATCATGGGATTCAATCTGCTTTACTCAGTCTATCAATTTAAATGCTAATCTCATTCAAAAAACACCCTCATAGAAACATGCACAATAATGTTTGATCAAATATCTGGGCACCTGTGGCCCAGTCAAGTTGACACACAAAATTATCAACACAGAGACCATTCAATTAGGAAACTTCTCTCTGCTTTCTAATATTTCGAACAACTAATTGGATTACTGAAATCAAATAGAGAAGACCGCTACATTTCCTGAAATTATTTCCATTATGTTGATATGCACTTTAGCAGATGTTTTCTGAAACCAGATACCTATCTTCCTCACTGAACCCAAAGGAGTAATTGAACTGTAGGCAACGTAGCGGGAGCAACCCTTGACATCAACAGTCACATGAACCATGTAGTATTATCTGTCCATGTTCAAGCAATAGGGGGAAAGTTGTATCTAGCTATGAACCTCCCTTCTTCTTATAGGAAATCTTCCTTAATACTTTCCTTAACAGAAAACAACACCTCAGCATGGTAGTCTATATTCCGTGTTTTAAGAAACCAAATTCTTTCATCAAATGTCATTTATTGTATGTGACAAAATTATGCCAGGTCAGTGACATTTCTTTGGGGACTGCTATAGGAGGCAATGTGATATAATGGTTAACAGTTAAAATTCTGGAGTTAGACCCTCTGGCCCTCCACTTCCTAGTGGTGTGAACATAGGAAAGTTGTAACATACCTAGGCCTCTCTTTCCTTGACTGTAAATAGGGGAAAGCTGAATGGCTTCAGGCTTACAGTTAACCTCTTCAAATTTCAGTTTCACCAAGAGAATTTAATAATAATAATAATAAATAATAATAATAATTCCTAAGTTAGTTCTGAACATTAAATATAATTATAGAAATATATAAACTTAGAAGAGTGCATTACTGATAATTATACCCACTGTTACTGATTATGATTATAATTATGATTAAAATAAAAACAAGAATCAACCAGTGAATGCATGAATAAGTTGAACAATAAATCGATGTTTCTCTGCCTCTAAAATCAATAAATTTAAAAAAATCCCAATGACATTAAATCTTTAAACACTATCACAGCCCCACATATTTAAAGGTCATACTCCAACCACTCAAGGGTTTTCAAATTTTAACATGCTGTTTATACTTCATGCTGCTAATACTCTAAAATATTCTTATCTCTTTGCTACAATAAGTCACTGCTATTGGTAGGGGGTTTGTCACAGCTTTCATCAATATTGCTCTAAAAAATGAGATCTCTTACAAACTTATGATATTTTTAAAATGCTGTAGGTCACAGTTAGAAAGTTTAATTCTTTGAATTTTTTAATGCAATCTATTGCCCCCTAGGCAATACACTATTGCACTTGGCCTGTGCTAAGTAGTTTGCCTGGGATAATCTTCATCTTCTCTACAACACCTACCACTACCTGCCTTTTACCTAGCTCCTGCTTACTCTTCCGGTCTCGGCTTGCTTTACTTCTGTGACACCTTTCCTAGCACTTCCCCCATATTGGCCAAGGGTTGAGTCCTTGAACTCCCAGAGAACCTTGCACTTCCCTCTTAATAGCAGATACACATGATACTGTAATTACCACTTCCCTTTTCTTTACACCTTTTAGAAGCTAAGCTCTCTCTTTCTTTTAAGATTTTACTTGTTTATTTTCAGAGAGGGGGGCAGGAAAAGAGAAAGAGGGGAGAAACACTAGTGTGTGAGAGAAACATTGATTGGTTGCCTCTCTCATGCCTCCAACCCAGGACCTGGCCTGGAACCCAGGCATGTGCCCCTGGCCAGAATTGAACCGGTGACCTTTCACTTCTCAGGATGATGATTGGAGCCACAGCAGTCAGGGCTAAGATGTAAGCTACTGAGGACAGACCCCCTGACTGTGATGTTTATTGCACCATTCCCAGTACTGAGTTCCTGGGACATGAAAGATACTCAACAAACACATACTACCTGAATGAAATATGTATGTCATCAAAATACATTATTACAAGTATGAAAATACAAGCCATATTGTAAAAAGAGTAAATGTTTTGGAAGTAATACTCTAGGAGATAATAAGAAAATTATACTTTTAGGGAACAAACATTAAAAATAAGATCCATTAATGTAACTATCAAAATAGAAATTTTACTTTATCATTGGTTGCAAAATTTTCTCATGTTGACACTTTCCCCAAATAGCTCACAATTCCATAGTCATTACTTTACCTAGCCACAAATTGAATTTTTAGCCAGTTTTGACTCCCAGCTGTGTTTGTTTCCAATGTAGTTTTTTTTTTTTTTCAATTTGGAATTTAGGAGAATTATTTGAGCTTAAGTATAGTAACCTACATTAGTTTCAAGGTATTCTGCAGCACGCAATCTAAGTTGCTCCTGCATTTCATTTAAGGTTTAGACTTCTGATTTGACCTTCTCCTACTATAATTATTCACTAGTTAGGCTAGGCTGATATATTAGTCTGGAACCAATTAGAAAACAGACAGAAATTCATTGTCATTTGAAGAGGGAAAGCTTAATATAACAATAATTTAACCAGAGTAGGAGAGTAACATTAAAGATGTAAGAGAACTGGAAACGGTGCTCCAGAGCTGGGTGAGAATACATAAGGAAGGACATCCTGGATGGGTCTCCTCCCAACAGCTGGGGCTCAGACCTCATTGAAAATTTGTAGTTATGATCAGCTGGGTGGCAGGCAAGATTGCTGGGTTTCCCAGGCCACAGCTGGTGGGAAGTTGGCCTCTGGCTGCAGCCCGGCAGGTGCCGGTAGGCAGGCACAGAGGAGGCAGCTTCGAGGGGGCCGATTGCTGGCAGTGGCATGTATTCTGGAACACAAGGTGGCTGTGCTGGGAGGACTGCAGGAAACAGCTCTGCCAGCACAGAACTAACCCTGATGAGCAGGAAGGGACTGGGGAGGGGACAGGAGGTGTCGCTGCCAGCAACAAGACTAAAGCTGGCAGTGGTCACAGGGCCCCACCCTGGGCTGCAAGGTCGCAGAGTGACTGAACACTTTGGGTGCATAGCTGGTGCTGAATGGCACTGGATGTGTACACACACAAAGACACACACACACACACACACACAAACACACACGCGAACACACCACAGGTGGATTGTGCAGCAGTGGCAAAAAGATTTATCTCCAGACCAGAGGCCTGGCTCTTCTGCAGTGTCCCTCAGTGCCCTCTATTGACAAAATTAAAATAATGCTCACTGCAAAGGGCAATTGCTTAAGAGTCCAGGTCACTGTGGTGGACCAGGTACTAGGAGTAAATTTGATGCTCAGAGGCAATAACCTGAGAACTGGCCTAGTCTACTCCTGTAGCTACTCAGCTGCCATGGGCATTCTCCCCCACACACTTGAACTCCTGTAAAAAAATAAGACAATGCTAAATTATACAGCTAGGCCATAATGCAATAAGAAATAAACTCCACAATTTCAGTGGTTTGCCAAAAATAATGTTTATTTCTTACTTTTCCTTATTTCTTCCTTTATGCAGAAAGAAGGCTCAGGAGCACAACTGTCCTCTAAGCATCAGGGACTTAGGCTGCTTTCTCTTAGATCTCTGACACCTACATGTGCTATTTTTTTTTTTATTTTTGTCTAATTGTGGAGAAAGACAGTAAGGGAGACAAATATATTTTTTAAGTGCTTTAGTGGAAGTGACACATCGCTACATCTCTTCTTTTGATGGTGCATCACAAGAATTTATCATGTGATCACACCTAGAAGCCTTGGGGTTGGGATATATAAGGAGTAGATAGATATTTGGTGAGCCCCAATGAACTCTATCACAACTTGTCAAATATATAAACGTAAGTTACTTTTGATGCTTCATGAGGCACAATAAATTAATGAAGTAAAATAAGGACCGAGAGCCACAAGTGCAAGGACACGTTTAGTTCCGGAGGTCTCACAATGTGCCGGCTATGTTGTTTAGCACAAGACCGTGGTGTTGTTTTCTGAATTCTGCTGGAGGCGTTCTGTTCCCCAGAGCTGTCACTCATTGCAGACCATCTCTCAGGGGTGTGTCATTAAATGAAGGCTTAGTCATTTGTCGCCAAGAAAAACCAAATGGGATTTGACCTTTTTTGCTTAAATAAGATGACAATAGGAAATAATTTGTGGAAATTGCAAAAGCAAAAAAGAACGCATTTAAAATCAGCTGTATTTTATGTAATACACATTCATTTCAAAATGCTTTCTAATAAAGCCATTTGCAAGCAGGGAGCTGCTAATAAGAAACAAATTAAAACAAAATATAGAACGATGCCTGTGTATTCTGAGTTAGCTGTGTAATTAACCCCAGGGTGAGCCTCAGTACTCCCACCTTTTACTCTACAGATTCGCCAATTCACACATACGGACAGAAGGCTGAGAGCACTCAGCGGACTTACTGCTCAGTGGCAGAAATACACAGAGCCATGCTCTAACATCCCCGATGTACCCAAGTTACAGTGGGAGAGCATCTTAAGATATTTGTCTAAAAAATATAGAAGTGAACAAAATAAATATATCTGGAAAAATAACTGGGAAAAATGCACCAAATGTCATATTGCTTAAAGGATGGTGAAATTATGGATGATTTTTTTCCTTTCTTTTTTTTTTTAAGATTTTATTCATTTATTTTTAGAGAGAGGGGAAGAGAAGGAGAAAGAGAGGGAGAGAAACATCAGTGTGTGTTTGCCTCTCACCCCCTACTGGGGACCTGGCCTGCAACCCAGGCATGTCCCTTGAGTGGGAATCGAACCAGCAACCCTTTGGTTCACAGGCCAACACTCAATCCACTGAGCCACACCAGCCAGAGCTTTTTCTCCTTAATTGCATTTTTTTTGATTTTCAAAATGTACTTGTTTGTACTTTTTGTATTTTACAATAAATGTGTATTATTTTATAATTGGAAAAAAGATGATAAAAGCTTATGTAGGTAAGTGTGACATAATGCACCTCTATGTGTTATGAATGTATCAAACATTGAGAAGTCTAACCTAAAATTAGGAATAGCATGCTCTGGTACTGATTACATGGTGGTATGAGGATCTTTCTGAAATCAATAATACTGCCTTAGATAATTGTTTTTAAATAGTTAAAATGTAAAATTCACTAAATAATATGTCATATGAATACCTAACTCCATTAAAAGTATATATTCAGATTAATTTGATCGGAATGTATATGGGGAGGGCAACATTTTAAAA
>VMDR010028789.1:0-13007 GCA_007922815.1 Macrotus californicus | reverse complement strand
CAAAGTAATATTCTGGGCTGTCTTGGTACAGAAAAAGGGCAATAATAGAAAAACTAGTGAAATTTTAATAAAGACGGCAGTTTGTGGAGTGGAGGGTATTATTGGAATATCCGATTTTAGTATTTTTTTGTAAGTAAACTTCTATTTTGAAATAACTTTAGATTTAGAGAAAAGTTGCAAACATAGTACAGAGATAGTTCTATATTCCCTTCACCCAGTTTCTCCTAACATTAATATATTTTATGACAATAGGACATTTGTCAGAACTAAGAAATTAACACTGGTATATCATTATTCACTAAACTGCCGTCTTTATTAAAATTTCACTAGTTTTTCTATTATTGCCCTTTTTCTGTACCAAGACAGCCCAGAATATTACTTTGCATTATCATTTCATGTGTTTCTTTAACCATATAGTCTCTTATCTTGTTCTGTCCTGGCCAGAAGTCACCAGTAGCTTCCATATTTCTTGACAGCTGCAGTATATCCTCACTCGCCATCTACTCATCCAGTCCTCAGCAGTCGGCAGCTACACTCAGCCATTCCCCGAAACTGTTCTTGCTTAGCTCACCAGGGCTTCGCTGATGGTTACTAACATTTTGTGGATTGAAGGATATAAGCGACCTCCCAAATCAATGGAAGCATTCATGCACTTACTTTTCTTACTCTTTAATTTCACTTAGTCATTAAAACCGAACTCTTCTTTGTTCCCTATTGTTCAGTCCCTCACTCTGTAAGTCAATCAATCTAGAATCCTGGAGACATCCTTGATTTCTGTCTAATTTACCCCTGAACCTAGCCAAATAGTTATCAACTGTACACATCCTTCTTGATATCTCTCAAATAATGTCTCCCAACTTCGAGCTGTTGCTGGTCACTTTTTAATTGTCCAGTCTTTTTAAACTCACTCTTCCCCAGCTAAAATTTATCTGAAATTCTGTTAGTAGAGTGCCTCCTTTCTTTTCTCTAGAATATCATTACAGGCCTCTTGCCACCTGACACTTGCCTGACCCTGCCACGAGCCTTCCCCTTCCTCTCATTTTGCTCTAGGCAAATAGAACAGTGTAGACCTTTTGGTTTGAACGTTTGTTTGTTCTGCCTGGAGGGTTCTTCTTCTGACCTTATCCAAGTTATTGGTTCCTTCAGAACCTCATTCTGTACTTTTCCTTATTTTGTAGTATTTTTCTTCTTACTCTGTTTTTTTCTCAGCGTATCATCAGACATTTGGTATTTAAAAATTTAGTTATATAATATGCTTTATTTCCCACTTATGTTAGGCATCTTTTAGAACAGGGGTATCAAGCTCATTTTCACTGGGGGCCACATCAGCCTCGTGATTGCTGAATGTAATTTCAACTCCTTAACAGTTAAGGAGTAGTTACATTTATACAGTCCTAAAATTATTTCAGCCCTTTGAAGGCAACTGCGAGGCTGATGTGGCCTGGCCCCTGGTGAAAATGGGTTTGACATCCCTGCTTTAGAAAGTCATATAATCAGGTCCAATCCGTCCAATACAATCTATTGTTAAGTATACTGGAGTAATAACTTACTAAACCTCTGAAGCATTAATTATATAAATGGTCTAAAGAAGAATTAACAGCTTTCAAAGTGCTTAACTTAGTTTTAGGGAGTTGTTTCTGTACTGAGGGATATGGCTTCTTAAGTGATCCTAAAAGACTCAAAGATGGCCTCTTGAGAATTATCCCTGTTGTCTTTTCTGTTTTAGA
Organism: Macrotus californicus; assembly: GCA_007922815.1. Classification (NCBI taxonomy): domain Eukaryota; kingdom Metazoa; phylum Chordata; class Mammalia; order Chiroptera; family Phyllostomidae; genus Macrotus; species Macrotus californicus. The sequence continues at coordinate 11,280 of VMDR010028789.1, read as the reverse complement.
ATAAATAGCTTACTTCCTGGGTGTAATGGCAGAAGTACTTTCTTGCAAAATAATAATGTCAGCAGAACTAACGTCTGCATTTTTTAAACTTTGTGAAAGATCTGTTCATTCCCACCAAGGTAATTTGTGACCTAAGAATGGATATCAACATCAGAAAAGGGAAAACCAAATCTATTTACTTTAGTCAGTTCTTATTATTATACATGGGATTTGCTGTCATCGAATCACAGTTAAATATTTAGGTATTTGGATACTTTGAACCTAAAGAATTACATTTTCATTGAGCCATGAAACTTTCACTGAGGATAAACAGGGGCCTTCTAAGAAGTGGACATGTTGTGGGGCAGTTTCTATAACTGAAGCATCCACGTGCACTTTAGTAAAAATACTATTCTGTAACAAATACTTCACAGTATATATTTTCAAATAATTTCTTTGCTCTTCCTACCAATTTATAAAGATAATCTTTGAATGTAATCAATTTAGTTGCCAAACCTCACCTGTGGTATTCTGTCACTAATGGGTGAATTTGTACTCCTGTGAATACATGGGGTCCGGCAGAAATAACGCCTGCTTGAGTGTGGTTGGTAGAGTAATAATATGGGTGTAATAATTTATAGTTTTAATTTGAATATTTTGCCTAAAATGTTATGTGGTGTGTGTGAGTGTGATATTGTTATGTTACAGAATTACAGGCTTATGATTTTGTAATAAAAGACTGTAATAAAAAGGGGCGTTATTTGTGCCGGACCCTGAATACTCTCACAAAGGAAAGGAACATGTTCGTTTTCTTCTTGGAGACAGTCAGTACGTGATTATCAGTGAATAAAATTGAATAAAGCATGAAGATCAGTGCATGTTGCAGGAATCCCAAAAAGTCTAAATTCAGGATCAGTTATGAAGAACTGACATGTGGCCTTATTCAAATTCATAAGAGCTTTAATAGGAGAAATCAACATACATGGGCAAGGCAGCTGCTCCCTGTGGTGGCCGGCTGGGAATACATCCACCCCCTCCCAGGACAGGGTCTCTTTTTTTATAGGGGATTAATAGTAAAATCATATGGTAGGTAGTCATGGTGAACCACCAGAAAGACCAGTGCATTCCTAGGTTAACAGATAACATCTGTCAGTTATCACACTATCCATTCATTAGCCTCCTTCCTGGGGGAGTGATGTTTACCTTTGGGTGACATTCCAGTTTTCTGGGTAGTCAGCCAAGCCTGAGGCTACAGAGAGTTCAGAGTCCAACATTTCCCAGAAGCCTTTGCTGCTGGGACCATAGTGCATCTCGGTGAGTTCCCCTACAGGCAAGAACCTGTATCCGTACATCCTGTTTCATAAAGACCACTTTTATGGCCATTTTGAATTCTTTATTATGAAAGTAGACATCTTATTAAAATTTTTGCCTCATTAAAGAAGTGGCTGAGAAGCATTCAGATAGTTTATGCTTTCAAACCGTCCTGCAGTGGCAGCACTAAATCCTACTACATCAGTCATTAGAGGTCCCTGGTGGATAATAAGAGTATTGAACTCTGAAAAGGGAACTGAGTACCCTGACTTTTAGACTGATTTAGCAAAAGAAACTGTCACTGAGCAGCACTGAAGCAGCAGTGGAGACTTCTGTGAAGACTGCACACTGTGAGGGCCACCAGAGTTCCAAGGAAGGACTGGCTGCGGGCACCCATGTCCTGCCCTGTGAAACACTCCCCCACTCCTGCAGGTGTTCCTCATTTGTACCCGAAACCAGAGGCTTGTTGCATTTTGAGGATGAATCAAAAGATTCTTTCCACTAACATGCTTTGATCTTTTAAAGCATATTTGATCATTGTTTATCATAATTACCTTTTGCTACTGAGATTAAAGCTGCTACTTAGGGGGCATTTCAGTATTTGTTTGAATTTAAACTGTTTCATGTAAAATATTTTATTTGGACTGTGGACTTATTTGCTGATAACTGTTTTTAATGACTGCTTCATTTCCCTGTGCTCTCTTAGCACTGTAGATTAAAAGCATTCTTCTTTTTAAAAATACATTTTAAAAAATTTGAAACTATATCAAACTTATGGAAAAGTTTAAGTACAATACTAAGATTTTTTTTTCCTGAATTAGAGGATAAGTTTCCAACCTGATGCCTTATCACCCCCAAATACTTGAATATGTATTTTCTGTAGATAATAACTCGTGCTTTACAACTATGGTGCAACCATTCAAAGAAGGAAATTTAACATTTATACATTACTGCCATCCAAGCTTTGGGTCCCCTTCAGGTTTCACCAGTTATCCTGATGATGACCTGTGCAGAGTAAGGATCCAGTCAAGAACACGTGTGTGTCGCACTTAATTGTCCTGTCTACCCGGTCTCCTCAGTCTGGACCAGTTTCTCAGCCTTATCGGGACTTGCAAAGCTTGACATTTTGAATGTTACAGGCCAGTTATTTTGTATATGTCCCTGGTTTTGGGTGTGTCTGATGTTTCATCATGATTACATTGTGGTTATGCATCTTTAGGGAAATACGACAGGAGTGATGTTTTTTCTTCTTGTGGCATCCTCTCAGATAGCACTTGATTTTGATTAGTTCCATTTCTGATGATAACTTTGATCTTTTAATTAAAGTGATATCTGCCAGGTTGCTCCACTGTAAAGTTATAAATTTTTTGAAATTTATAAATGTTTTAGAAAGAGGTAGTTATAAGCTATAAATATCTTATTTTTCACCACAATTTTCCTTTTCTCTCTTGCTCTCTCTGTCAATATGGACTTATTACTCATTATTTTATTCATTAGGTTTTAATCCATTTCTGACATTATTTAGTGCTTAAATTGATTCTAGTTTGGCCAGTAGGAGCTCACCATTGAGTTGATTTTGGTGTCTTTTTGATATTTCTCTCTTATTCTTTGAGCACTAATGTATTTTCTGGCATAAGATGTTTTAGGCACAGCTTGTACTGTTCCTGACCCATACTTTGAGTCAGTAATTTATCCAAAGAGCTCTGGTTCTTTTTCATTTTGGGGGTTAAATGTGTTCATTGCTATTAGGTTGTCATTGCTTCTAGGCCCTGTCAATGGACAGAGCTAAGGAATGACTGTTTGTACATTCATGTACAGGTATCTACAAACATACAAATTTATATGGTGTGTATTATATACACACATACTTTATATCACTATATATATAAAATATGTACACACATGTACAGGGTGGGACAAAAGTAGGTTTACAGTTTGTATGGAAAATAATACAATAATTAATGAATAATAATATAAGAATTAACTCTGTGTTTCACATACTCACAACTGTAAACCTACTTTTGCCCTACACTGTACATATATATGAGGTCTGTCTGGAAAAGTCCAGCCATTGTAAATATAATGAGAATGGTTTGCATGACATCGATGTAACCTGGTAGCCAAGGAGTGTGGATTGGAATGCACATGTGTGAACAATGACAACTTCACTGTACTAGTCAGTGGGAGTGATAGATGCCATTGGGTGAATATGTGTACTGTGTGGCCGTTGCATTCAAAATGACTGAGCAAGTGGAACAACGAATCTGCATCAAATTTTGTGTTAACCTTGAACATTCCTCTGCAGAAACTATTCAGATGATTCAGAAGGCTGCAGCTATGGGCAAATGGTGATTGGCAGCTTCATCACAACAACGTGCCCGCTCATGCATCACATCTCTTGCAGAGTTTTTTTGTGAAACATCCAATCACCCAGGTGACTCAGTTCCCCTACAGCGCAGATTTGGTGCCCTGTGACTTTTGGCTTTTCCCAAAACTCAAATCACCTTTGAAAGGAGAGAGATTTCAGATCATCAGTGAGATTCAGGAAAATATGATGGGGCAGCCGATGGTGTTTGGGAGAACTGTGTGAAGTCCCAAGGTGCCTGCTTTGAAGGGGACTGAGGCATCATTGTCCTGTATACAATATTTGTTATATTTTGTGTCTTCTTCAATAAATGTCTCTATTTTTTCATATTACAAGGCTGGGTACCTTCTGGACAGACCTCATATGTCAATCTCTATATCTTCAAATCCCTGAATTCACAGTGATACCTCCAATTCCAACCCGATCCCACAGATTCACTCTAGTTTTCCTCCTTTATATATTTGAATCTCAGTCTTTGACAGTAAGAAACATGGGTCCTGTTATCCTGAATATATTGGTTTATTTGCTTAATTCCTCTGTATATAATCATTTTCTCATTGCTGCTGCTGACTCGTCCCACTCAGGTTCCACTATTCTAGGCGGTGTCTTCCCAAATGCATCCTGAAGCTTGTTTGCTCTGGCACACCACACCAGGCCACCTCTCCTTAGGGGATGCTTTCCTCACCCTAAAAGTGTGCTTTTGTACTTTGCACCAGACTGCCCATCCAGGAGGTGCTTTCCTGGCCCCATTTGGGCTTCCACTGACTCCCCCAGGTGGATGCCCTCAACATCTTGTTTTGGATTCATCCATTCCCTGCTCTGGGCTATTCTACCATCTGTGGAGACACTTTGCTCACCCTGCTGGGTTATGATACACTGTACTAAACTTCCCCACCCCCACGTGTTGATGTTTTCCTTAGAGCACCCGCCCATCCTTGCATGTGGCCTACCTTGTTCCGCCCCACATGGCTTTAGAACAGAGTTGTTCAGAAGGTGTAGGGTAGAGGAGGAGGATGAGGAAGAAGACCGGGATTCTGTTCTTAAAGAGGAGAACAAAAGAAAAGCAAGAGTTCCTCAAACAGAAAAAAAGAAAAATGTCTGGGTGGTGAGGAGTGAGAATGAGGTCCATTTTATGTCTCCCATCTGTCTGTTCCTCCCTTCAAGGTGAGAGGTGTGGGTCAGTGGATAGTTGAGGCTTCGATGCACCAGGTAATTATATTCTTACTAGTCATCTAACAGGTCTGCCTTTCTGTATAAGAGTACTTTTCTCATTTTACTGTCCACTTCAAACCTAAATTCAACTGTGAACCCTCACTGTTCTCCCAGGCTCTAATGCTGACTTTTCTTCATTGCATTTTTGACATAAAGTCCAAAGTTGTGAAGCACAGGGGAAAGTCAAGTATGACAGTTGTGTTTTGAGTCTGGACGTCAGGGACAAATGTGAGTCTGATATTGGAGCCTCCAGAGAATGTCCGTAGAAATCCCTCAAAAGCCAGAAAGATGTATTCTTGCTACTTTGCTAAAGTTATTAGTTGTTTTAGTGCCTAATGACAAAGCTGCATTTGCATAGTAGCTCACTTTGTAGAGTGAAAATTCATGTGGCATGTTCATAACCAGAATCTTCTTTTTCTATTGATTTCCATATGCATAATTGAACTCTATGTTTAAAAAGATACTTTCCTCTAACACAGCGTCTACTCCACAATGAGGACATTATAGTACAATATACAGAAACTTTCCTAATGTTCAGGCCAGGTGCACATGGGCAGATAGATATAGACAGATGGCCTGGGCCTTAGGCCGTGGTTTTGTCTTGAGTCCAGGCTAAGTTTTATCTTTAGAAGTCTAGACTTTTAGTTATTCTTTCTGAATAATGACTTCTTTTAATATTTTGAAAGAAGTATAGAGTGTGCTCTTAGAATCAGACTTCATTTGAACTTTGGTTTTGCCACTCTGCTGTCTGTGTGACTTCAGTAAGCCTCAACTTTCTTGCTTTGTGAAGTGGCTGTAATAGGTAATATCCTGTCACTTTTAAAACAGAAGGATGAGTGGTTTAACCTGAAAAATTGAAGTTATTTGGCAATAGTAGAAGAATTGCAATTTGGAACAAGCAAACTATGGTGAACTTCAGGCAAGTCTGGAGAACAACGGGAAGAGTGTGCTTTTGTAGACAGGGAGGATGATGGTAGGGGTGGTTTTGAACAAGAGTTTATTGGAGGAAAGTGAGAGTTTTAGGTTGTGGCAGCTTCTCTTTGGCTAAGTGGTTGTGGGGCAAGGAGAAAACCTTCCTCCTTCCTGCACAGGTGTGTAAAGTAAGCTGCTTCTTGCTGGATTATGTAAAATAAGTTGTGCTGGGTGTGTGTGCATGAGAGCCTTTCTTCATGGCTCCCTAGTCTGTTTTGAATGAGGTTTTCCTTTACTCATTTTTACAATCTGTTCTTAAAATTGTCAGGAAAATGTTTATGATTTATTTGTCTCTTGGTAAGTACTCAACAAATGGCATTTTTCTGGAGCATTTTGAGCAGGGATTTATGTGTTAGTTTTTAATAATTTGGGGGTTTTTTGGTATGGGCTATCATATTTTACTTAAGAGAGTCTAAAGAATTGTAAAATTATTTGCTCTAAAGCATTAGCACCAGGTGAAGCATTTTTAAAAAGTGTCTTATCCTACTTAAGGAAAAACTAATTTTTCTTTGAGGAACAGACGGATATGAAGCTAACCCTTTAACAAGTCATTTGGTTGTTCTTTGTTTACATAACTGAAAGTGGCATGGTATGTTTTTGACAGCCTTTCCCGAAATGCCTCTTTGGGATATAACTACCTATAGGAAATAACTTTTTGGAAAAGCACTTTAAATGAAAAGAGAAGATTATTGTCAATATTTTGTGACTGTTCTGATGAAAATGAAGAGCATGAGAAACAAGAGTGGAATAGGTTTGGTCTTTAGTAATTTGAGCAGATTTAAAAGGCATACAGATTTATAAAGATATATAAATGTTTGGAAGGCTTGAGAAATATATCAGTTATCTGGGGATAAAAGATCTTATATTAGATTTCAAGTCATTCTCATCTTAGAAAAGCTCAGACCTAATGGTCCTTGAGATAGGAAGACCTCCCTACTTTGGCAACTGGCCCACCCATCATATGCCCAAGTCAAGACTTGGATGGCCATCTCAACTCCTTACTTTTCTCCCACATACCATGGGCAGTCTGTCATCAGTGCAGCTGCTTCTGCTTCTGGACTGTTTATCTAGTCCTTGTACTCCTTTCAACTTTCCTGCTACCATTTGAATCTAGGCTGTCATCTCTGTCATCACCTACTCTTGAGATTACCTAACCCAGTCTCCACAATGCAGCCACTTTACTGTTTTCAAAACACAAGTCTGCTCCTGTTGACATCCCGATTTTTCTTTTGCTATATGAGCAAAAGGATAATGTATGAGCAAATCCTTATTCAGGCCTCTGACACATGCAGAATCCAGCCCCTTTTGTCTTCTTGGCCTCATCTCTAGCCATGTGCTCATTCATCTCTTATGCTCTGACAGTGCTGGTTTTATTCAAGGTCCTGCTACTGGATACTTGTACCTGCTGTACTTCCTGGCTGGAGTGTTCCCTCTCTCTTGTTAAGGAAGATTTCTCTGATCTCCCAGCCTAGACTGTCTGTTGTATGCTGTCAAGGTGCTATGTTCTATGAAATTACTTAATATAGTTTATAATTATATTCTAGATTATTTGATTTTTTCCCATTAGATCTTAAAGCTTGTGAGTGAGGTGTCACGTTTGTTTCTGTTAACTTATATGGTCATGGGGCCTAGCACATAGTATTTGTTGAGTAAGTGAAGAGAGAATGGATTTGATGAGGGTGAAAGTTGGTATGGGTCTATGGAGAAGCACCTTGTTTGCTGTGTTAAGCTGGTTGGACATTATATCATAGTTTCTTTTCTTTTTAAAAAATATTTATTTATTTATATTAGAGGGGAACGGAGGGAGAAAGAGGGAAACATCAGTATGTGGTTGTCTCTTGCATATCACCAACTAGGGACCTGACCTGGCCTTCAACCCAGGCATGTGCCCTGACTTGTAATCAAAGGGGTGACCCTTTGGTTCTCAGGCTAGCACTCAATCCACTGAGCCACACCAGCCAGGGCTGTACCATAATTTCTAAAGAGACTTTTAAGCTTTGGGCAGGGGACTTACATCCTCTCTTGTGAAGAGAAAACTCCAGGGATATCCCTGGAGTGGGATGGGGAGAGAGTGTAGGCAGAAGACAAACTGAGAGATCAATGTACTTCCAAGAACTGATGAGACGGGCCTGCTCATCTACTGCAGAGCTGGGTGTGGCTGAGAGGAGGAGACGAATTCCAAAGATACAGGAGGTCCGAGCCACAGGATCTAGTAAATAGCTGACAACAGGGGCTAGAGTAGGGATCACTGGATCCCATATAGATACCATTCACTGACTTAAGGAATAAATGGATCACATTTGAGGGACAGTGCTAGGTTTTTGTGAGGAGAGGTTGCCTGTGGAACTTTTGAAGGGTCTGGGTGAGAAGCTGCTGAGAGGAGTCTGAGGAGCAGGTTTGGATTTGGCAGTTATCAAGTGTATGGGTCAAAGATGAACCTGTGAGTACAGGGAGACCTCTCTAGGGGACCAGTTAGCAGAGGCTGAGGATAACCTCTCAGGTGAGGAGAGGAAGAGAAGCCAGCCCAGAACCAAGGTAGAGCTCTCAGAACCACAGAAGGAGCACTGGGTGAGCAGGCACCTTGGGGGCGGGCATGGTGTGCTTGCTGTTCTCCACATGCCCCAGGACCTGGTATTGTGCTCTGTGTGAGGCTGGTACTCAGAATGAATTTATCTATATGACAGATTTTGAAGTAGAAAGATTTTTTCTTCTGCAAATAAGCATGAAATTATATAAAGCCAGATTTTAGAAGTTTTTGACACTGCTATTTTAATTTTGCTATATGTTGAAAAGTAGTCTATCAAATATAAGCCATGATTTGCCTTTATTTTTTTGGGGAGGTACTTTTAATTATCTGTAGTTGTCTTCACAGTGCTTTAGATCCTAGGAGAAATGATTTTTCTCAGACAGTTGTCATAATTAATTTTTTATAATAGCAAATTTGAATTCAGTAGTTCAGGATTTAATTTGACAAGGAACTGGCATTTTATTGATGATTTTTAAAACAAAGGATGCTTGGGAATTGAAACCAGTTATTTAAAATAGTGTACATTTATGGCTTATCAGGGTAATGGGCCCATGAAATAAGAAATTTATGCCAAAACTAAACCTTGGGGAAATCACTTCTTTCATCTTTAAAATGATTAGCTGATTTATTAGATGCCTCCCAGCCTTGAAGCTTTACGACTATATTTAAAACTATTTTGGAGCGTTAACATCATAAGCTTTCTGTATAAAAAATGCTAAGGCAGTGAAAGGTTTTTGGTGCTGTCTACATGAGCTATTAGCAATTAATTCCCTGAATGTCAGCTTAAAGACACAGGAAAATATTAGCTATGGATGCATTCTCTTGATTGTTTTTATAATTTCTGTATTATCTGCAGTGAACCTCAGTTAAAATCAGAGAGAATATAGTATCTACTGTGTGGTAACTATTGTCCTAAGCTAATATATTCTTTGTGGATTACTTCTTATTTTTGTAGGCAAATTAAATACGATTTTTTTGGTTCATTTTCACAGTTATTGGACATTTAGAAACTTTATGGTAGTAAATTTGGTTTACTAAATATCATTACTTGTTATTTCTGACATACAGTTCTATGTTAGTTTCCTATAGCCACAACTTAACCACTCCAGCAGTAGAAATATATTGTCTTACAGTTCTGTGGGTTGGATGTCTGACAGGGTTTGCACTGAGCTAAAGGCAACATGTGGGCAGGACTGCCTTCCTCTTTGAGGCTCTACAGGATGATCTGTTTCCTTGTTTTTTCTAGCTTCTAGGAGAAACTTCCACTCCTTAGCTCATGGCCTCTTCTTCCATCTTCAAAGCCAGCAAGGTAGCATCTCTCTGATGCTTCTTTCAGAGTCACATCTTCTGATCATAGGTTGGAAAGCTTCACTACTTTTAAGGACCCCTGTGATTACATTGGACCCTCCTGGATAATCCAAGGTGACCTCCCATCTCAAGGGCTTAATATATCACATCTGCAAAATCTCTTTTGCCATATGCTGTAACAATCAGAGTGTCTAGGGATTCGGATATGAACATCTTTGGGAGGCTGTTGTTCTGTGGACCACAAGTTCTATGTTGCAGAATCACTTTGGGCTTTCTTGCAAGAGAAGGGAATTATTTTGTACCTGTTGCTAAGGGAACAGTGCCACTATTGCACTCCTTTCACACATAGCTTAGGGTTTGTTAGTCATTAGATCTACAGTTATTACAATTTCATGTTGCGTTTGCACAACATTATAATTCAAGTCAGGACTGAGGGGCTCTCATTGTGAAAGAGTTCTGAAGAGCTCTGTAGATGCTGCATGGGACTGTTGGAATCTTCACTGATAGCTTTGAATGTACTTTTCTAGAAGTTTAATTTTATAAAACTATTTTAGATGTTTTTATATTAAAACTTTAAACAGTGCTAATTTTTCTTTCAACTAATAAAACTACTCTTCAGTGCCCAAAATGGTCTGCTAGTGAACTGAAACTCAGTCTTCCTTCCTGGGTTTTAAATTTACATTCACTGAGAATGCTTACTGCTTTAAAAGGTTAGAAAGTTATGAGGTTAACATACGATTTTAGAAAAGAATTTATTTTAAAGACTTTCAGTGTCAAGAGAAAAAACAATCTTGAATAATATTTTAAGTATGTCCATCAGTTACAGCCTAGCAGGGGATATCTTGAATAGAGAAAAATCTAAATTCTTTTTTTTCCTGTTTCAAAATTTTATTTTATTTTATTTTTTTAAATATATTTTATTGATTATGCTATTACTGTTGTTAGAAAAATCTAAATTCTGATAGAACTAATTGAATTAGTGAAAGTAGCAATATCAGCTGGAGCTATATTATATTTAGCAGATTTCATTAGATGTTTCTGTGATAAATAGATGAAGAGGTCAAGGGAAATATGAATTAATCACTTTCTGAAGAGAATATAGCCATTCTTATATAAGCGCATGTTAATTTGATGACTTACAGGATGGTATTCATAAGTGAGGATTTTAATATCAACCCATAATTATGTGGTTGTTTTTTAAGGAATCTCAGTGCTGAAAATTGTTTTCATAGATCTGCCTGCCCCACATCAAGGGAGAAATCAGATAACATTGGGAAATCTGTGTATAAATGTGCTCTTTACTGTAACCTTCACCATCACCTGAATATTTCAATATTCAGGTTTTTTTTAGATTCCTTAATTCTTTACTCTCTTCTAATGACAGAACTAAGCCCCCTCAGGAATCCTGATCTTCATTCAGCCCTGTTGTTAAAGTGACCCCTTCATGTATTTGGGAATTTCTTCTTATCTTCATTCTTCTGTGTCCACATTTGCCCATCTGAATTGATCTCAATTGAGAAATGATATGATTTTATACTTAGAAACCCCAGGAGAATAGAATTCTAAGCTATTAGAATTAATACAAAAATGTCGAGGTGGTTTGATA
>VMDR010028788.1:0-12989 GCA_007922815.1 Macrotus californicus | reverse complement strand
CACTCAAAAAGGATACGAAGAGAAGATTTTACAAGAGCTTGCTGCTGCTTCAGGAATCTCTCACAGTGCTTTAAAACCCAGGTAAGATCATTTTCTGCACCATCTTTTAAGAGGTTGAGGAATTTGCCATACCTATATTAAAAACCCACAAAACATGCAAAATGATAAATGTCAGGCCCTTTATTGCAAATTCATTTTTTAAAATCCATCAAAGTGTAGTCCTCTTGAAATCTTAAAGTTTTAAGTTTTCAAATTTCTACTTTTGGCTTAACTATGCTATACAGAGAACTTAAAAAACATTACCACTCAATATATGTTACTGATAACTACAATATATTTGGATTGGCGGTATTCATCTGGTAAATACTGGTAACTTTCAATGAAAATAAAACAATAATGAGAGAACAAATGTAGCTACCACAGATGTAGAAGAAGTAGAATATAAGCATTTTATCTTTAACTTAATCTAAAACACTGAACATTAACAGATTAAAATGTTAAACCTAAGAAGCAATTTTAAAGCTCCCATGCCAATGATTCTAAGTTGTAGTGGCACTTCCCCCAGGGGCCACTTTGGAAACTTATGGGGGCTTTTCTTATTGTCATAGTGACTGGGAGCACTACCAGTAGTTGATGAGTGAGGATCAGGAGGTTGAACATGAGACAGCATGACAATTTGCAAATGTCCTGCCTGTTATTTGCATGGATTAAAAAGCTACTTATAATGATCTAAATCTAATCATTTTATATAAAACCACAAAATTTTTCTTATATTTTTCACATACACTGAATGCAGCCATGGGTATAATAAATCGGGAAAAGATAGTACTTTATTTCACTTGAAGTCTCACTAAGCTGTGTTCACCAATTTGGAAAGTCACTTTGCCAGTGGCAACTCTCTTGCAGTGTTTGAAGCACCAAAATAAAATCAGTCTCTATTTGCCGCTGCCAGAGTCACGGCGGTTTTATGTGACTGCCAGCTCTGTCTTAAATTGTAGTTTTACACAAACACTTCATTGTAAATCATTTTCCACCTATTTCTTATCAATAAGACATTTGGATTGAATTTAAAAAATTTGTGACTAGACTGCTTATAAATAATATCTACAGATTCTATTCCACCACAGAAGTAGGGCATTTAAAATAAAAAGCAGGTTGCAAAACAATCAGTTATATGCCCTATGCTACAAAGATGAGCAAGCTAGAATTAGTACAATTTTCATTGTAATGCTACAGATTGATAAAAATACTCAGTGTTTTTAACATCTTTCACATGGATCTTTCTAAAACTTAATTCTGATTCTGACCCTTCAGAGTGGGACTATCAATATCTCCATTTAATAAGCAAAATTGGGGGGTGGGGCTAGTCAATGACTCAGTCTTAACTCCCAGTCTGTTCAGCTTGCCCATCTCCTTTGAAAATGACAAATTGAGCACTAAAAATTCAAGCTACTCTAATTGGTTTATTCGTCTTAACTTCTGCATCTATCCTTAAGGTACTTTTGCACTCAGCACCATAGCTTGATCATTTAAACTAATCATATTTTAGAAAATGGCATGATTGTGCTACCAATGTGCCAATTTTTACGATGTTATTTTTGGGAAAAAAAAGACAGTCTTAAACACTCAGAGACTTAAATACACTGGAATTAAACTCTGAAATGAAATAATAATGAATCATAACTGATTTACCTACATAGATCAATTAATCATGTCCCAATATCCTCAAAATAAAGTTATTTCCTGAATGATCAATTATGTATTTAAAGTATATAAGACAGTTGGTTGTTAAATACTATTACGCACATATCAGGTGGATTAAACAGTCCTAGAAATACACGAGAGAGCTATTTCCCTGCAACATACCTGACGGTCATTTGAATGCCAAGCTGCTGAACCAGTGAAAGGCTTTCATTCTTCACATTTGCATCAGTGGCTAAACACAGCAGAGAACTGGATTTTAAAAAAATGTATAAAAGTCTGCATAATAATCACACCTTAATTGAAAATTGATGAAAGCAATATTTTTACATATTTTAATGTGGATTTTGAAAACATTGATGAGTTTGTTCTTTTAAGAGCTGTCAGTTATATTTTCAAAAGAATTAACCGGAAAGATGTTACAAATAAAAGAAAGCATATTAAAAGCATATTAAATACAGAAGCAACTAATCATAGATTTCAAGTGATCTATTTTTACTTGGTTCTCAGAGCAGAGAAGCCTTTAACCCCAAAATAGTCTAGAATATTGTCTTTTGTTAAGCAATGCATATATAAAATTTTGAATTACAAATATAGATAGACAGATAGATAGATAAAGACAGACTTTTTAAAGACTTGAACGAGAACCTCGGGAAGGAATGACCAGGATTCCGATTATAACGCACAACCATGCAGGAGGGTGGAGTGAGCGCATTCCTCCTGCAGGTAAATTCCCTGAGAAGCAGGAATTGTGATTATCTACCAAAAATGAAGCATGGGGTTCCCTTTTTGCACATTCTCATCGACACTTGTTGCTTGTTGATTTACTGGTGATAGCTGAGTGAATAAACCAGTCAGAGCATGAAAATACTACATGATCTCACTTACATGTGGAATCTAACACAAACAACATGGATACAGACTCATAGATACAGAGAACAGACTGACAGCTGTCAGAGGGGAGGGGAGAGGGGGCTGGGTGAAAAAGATAGAGGGATTAAGCAAAAACAATAAAAAATCCTCATGGACCACAGTACGGCGATTAGCAGCAGAAAAGGGGTGGGGAGGAGTAGGAGAAGGTAAAGGGGGGTATATGACGGTGGAAAAAGATTTAACTCAGTGTGGCAAACACAAAACACAACATACAGATGAGGTATTAGAGAATGGTAACCCTAAAACCTATATGATTTTATTAACCAATGCAACCCCAATAAATTCAATTTAAAAAAAAGAAAGAAAAAAAGCACCTTGAATGACATGACTTGCCTATTAATAAAGATATAAAGACAGAAAAGGATGAAGACCCAGGGAAAAGAACTGAAGAAGGGTTGTTCGGTACAGAGAACCACAGGCGAGGATGAAAGTTTACATTAGTCCGTGAGGGCACTGGATGGCCAAGCTAACAGTGAGCACTGCGAAGCATCACTAGATAGTACTGAAGATCCAGCTGAAACTTTCTGTTTTTGGCTAAAGAAACAGTAGTGTGAGTACACACAAACACACAATATTAAAGGAATTGTCCAAAATCACATTATCTAGTGGTAGAGAGGATCAAAAGCTAGGTTTTCTGAGTCTCATATCACCAGTTTTCTTTCCCTCCCATTATATTATTGGTGCATCACACACTATCAATATAATCTACTTAACTCAAGGACTCGTTCATTCCTTTTAATAAGCCTTTCTGTTAAAGTAAGTGCAGCACACCATGCTAGAAGCTCTGGGGGATAAAAGATAAATAATACATCGTGTCCTAAAAGAACTTCCCATGTAGTGTCAGAGATAAAATTGGTATATAGATAGCTCTAATTCTTGAAAGTGCTGAGAGGAATAAGAACGGTCCAGATAAAATGGTGTGTGAATTCAGAAGGAGAGATGAGGAAGACATGGCATTTCAACTGAACCTTAAAATATGGGTAGACTTGAGATCTACAGAGATAGGGAAGAACAAATTAAACATCACTGTTATCAAACATCTACTCTTCGGACCAACAATAATTCATCTTTTAGCACTCCTAGAGTTAAGGTAACCTACTTCTTCCAGTTTATCTAGGAATTTCATGGTTTCAGTACTGAAAGTCTCATGCCTAGGAATTTCTCACAGGATCAGGCAAACTAAACTGGTTGGTCAACTAGCTAGAGTGACAATTTTTGTAAAGAAAATATAGTCAGACAGACAGATATAAATGTCAGTTAATTTCTAGATAAACTATTGATACATCTGAGTTTTATTTATTTAGATCTGAACACAAAATTAGCAATATTGTTACATTTTGCCTATAATAACAGTTAAGCTATATTGTACTTAGTTAGAATTCCTTGTTGTTTACAACCTTTACTATGCTAACAAATGCACCTTCTATCCCAAGGGGAGAATGACACCAGTTCTGCACTTCTGCCGACAGGTTAAACATGGGAGACTGCGCAATGTCTTCTCCAGACTTTCAAACTGGAGTGAAGTAGGCACTTCCCCCTATCTAACACAGGGCTATGAGGGCCCCAGGTCTCTACCAGAGAAGAATGAACACAAGGACAGGGAGAGACAGAGGAACGAGACAGACTGCTAGGGACAGCTTCACCCCATTTATATGAATGAACAAATGATTCTGCCTCGTTTTCTCTTAGACAAAAAAAAAGTTTGATTTAATTTTCCATCACCTCGTACAAAAAAAAAAAGAATCGCAAATGATTCTCACTCTGACAAAACAATGGCCAATTTTCAAAACTATTAATCATCATTCATATGTTCACCATAATTTCAAGTTTTTAATCTTATCAAAAGCATTTTCTTTTATTCAGCCATAATTTAAACACAGCTTTTGCCAATACCCGGTTAGATTAAATTCATTTGGATAAGGCCCAGGAAGTTCTTTTTGTTTCAATTTTTGAATCTATTCCTGGTGATACTATATTTTAGGATTAATTATATTTTAGTTTCTCAAGTTAAAATATATAAAACTTTAGTAGTATAGTGCTCGTGACATTGGCTGATTTTGACAAATTTAAATAGTTTCAATAAGATAAACACTCTGACTTTATATATTCTTACAACCATGGAACAGATCTACCTCCTACCATAATGTGATACGATACGATTGGTATTTGTATATTGTTGCAAAAAATGTTAAGTTAAATCAGATAACACTTAGAATTCTGATATATATAAACTGGGATTATTAAGCATGAAAAATATTTATCTTCATTAATATACAGACCTGTGTGCTTGTAATAATACTGAGTGAGTGAACGAGTGGATGAATGAATAAATGGAAGAACAAACATCCGTTGAACAACAACAAAATAAATTGTGTTTTATGCATCAAACTAGAAGCAAGGTGCAGACAGAAATAGATTTGAACTTAAAAATGTTTTCTGTATATTGAAATCAACTAACAAACAGGCAACATAACTCCCTAATCCCTGGAGTCACTATAAAAAGCTCAACAAAATACTAAATTGTTAAAGACAAAAGTCAACCAAACAATGACACCTGTAGTGTGCTACTTACCCTGGTTACTTAACAATGCCTAACTCAGTCTCAGCATTAATATTCGATCAACTATCTGAAATAACCAGTCCTTTTAGTTACAATAGAATAATCTCAGAACAAAATGAGCTGAAAAAATGTACTTCATTGTGACAGATATCACTCACTCTGGCGATGCGTTCTATTCTACGTTTGGTTTGCAGAGCTAGCACGCAGAGCACAGGTAGAACAAATTAAATCTATTCCGCCTGGCACTTGGCTAATGGTGTGGAAAAAAATAAATTTTTAGAAGAGTAAAGAGTTTCTCCGCTGGAAGACAAATCCATGGTTGAAGAAGCAGTGACTGCTTGACTTTTCACTGCCTCTCCTGAAGCCCTGCTGTATCTGTGGCAAAGGGAGAGAACTCTCAGTCAGCCACATAAATCAATCAGCTGGCATGCTGCCTCCCCTCTCCTCCCTCCCCCAGGCACTCTGCAGATTCTGTTGCTTCTTTTCAACATGTGGTTGTATCTATCCATTTTATTCAATTCTTACTGACATCAAATTCAGTTTCTGGTAACAAATCCTGTCTCCTAACTGGCATAGTCAGTGTTGTTTGGTAAAAAGCATTTCTTTTTCTATTTCTTTAACTATGCAATTTACCCTTGTCTGCAAGTCCCCCCCTGTCCTGTTCCTTTCATCTGCACTGGCCCCAGGAGGCAGGACCAGCGTCACTCACCCGGCTCAGTTATCACTTCCTCCTTTATCTTCCATGACGGCCCTAGTCAACAATGTTCCCTCTTGCCACTAAACACCTGCAGCATGTACAGAAAAACCCTCATTTGATAAAAACCCAATCCAAATAGGATACTTAAAGGCCCTAGCAGATTGCCAGAAACAACGTGTCCAGCTAAAAAATACCAGTTTTCTTTTATTTTTTCATTTGCTATTGTCCTGTGTGGTTCCACTTAGTTCATCATTCTAGGTGTATGCCCTGCCTTCCGTCCTTGAGGAGAGGGATATTGGTATTATACCCCTTCTTGCAATTACATTGCATACTCACAAACATGCTGCACACATGAAGGCTAGAAAAGGGCATATTTGCTGAATATCCAAAGAAACAATAAAAGGTGCCTAACTGTATGTTGTTTAAAAATATTTTAGTAGTCAGAAGAAAAAACAACAAAAAAATTTGATACTTTTCTCAGTCTTTTGATTAATAACATAAAGAGAAAAGGAATAAAATGAAAATATTTACTAACTTGAAAGGACTACTTAGTTTATCATTTCAAAGCAGTGATCAGAGCAGTAGAAAATCCCAACGTGTCCAGGGAATTGAGCCAACAAAACGTGAATGTCTGTTAAGATTTGGAAAGATACGGGTGTGGACTCAGAAACAGCAAGTGTGCAGAACTTTCTCTGTTCTTTCCTCTTTCTTCAAGGGGATAAACAGCCAAACTAATTTGATATTTTCGGATTTTATAATGGATTGAAATCCTGAGGGAGCTAACAACAGATGGATGACTGTGTTATTCTAATTTCAGCCACCTTAGGGTTTAGCAAGCTGTCATTTTAAAAAAGACAATCAATTTCTCATTTCAAGAAACATGAAAAAACATTGAATATATCTATCCAGCATTTGCTTTAAAACATCCTTTATATCATTTTTGTTTATTTAAAGTAAATAAAATGAAATTTTGTAACAGCAAAACATTGTTCCACCAGCCAAAAAATAAATGATAAATGATGCGGATATCTAAAGCCATGGGAAGAAAACAAAGCTACCAACAAACTTAGCATATCATAATAATAAATATTAAACAATCAATCAATAGGTAGCCACTTTCTTTTTGTTGTACTATAAAAGTCCAGTGGATAGTTGTCCAACTGCAGCCTCTAAAGAACTTAAATTCACATTCAGGATTTATCTGCCTAGATACTACATTCAAAAAAAGACAATGTGTGATCTCTGGCTAGTGTGGCTCAGTGGATTGAGTGCCAGCCTGCGAACCAAAGGGTTGCTGGTTTGATTCCCAGTCAGGGCACATGCCTGGGTTGCAGGCCAGGTCCCCAGTAGGGGGTACATGAGAGGCAACCACACATTGATGTTTCTCTCCCTCTCTTTCTTCCTCCCTTCCCTGCTATCTAAAATAAATAAATAAACAAAAATAAACAAATAAGAAGAAAAGTAAGTAAATAAAAGTAAATAAAAATTTTCTAAAAGACAATGTGTGAGATCTCCCTTAGCATAATTTAAAACTACAACAGGGGGCAGAAAATACATCAGGTTTTTGAGTATTTGGATAACACATATAACATAAGGTTAATTTTATTAGGTTATCTACAGAAAATATAATGCGATAGAACAATGTGCCTTGGGTACATTGAAAGTGGCAGAAATTAGAGACTTTTATGCTAAAGACTAAAGAGAGAGCCAATCTTGCCCATGGTTACTGCTTACTGATTTCCTCTCTTACTCATAGACTTAGCATGATTCCCCATAAATGTTCCCATACATGCTCAGGTTTGTTCATAAAGTTATAATTTTCTTCGCAAATGATTTTCTTCAAAATTATCCTCATAATTTCTGTTTTCTTTCCTAGTTACCTCAATTTCCTAATTTTAAATGTAATTATTATGCCTACTTCAGAGAGTAGCTGTAGAGTTGAATGACATGATACACACCAAGTGCCACAGAGTCCTATTTAACTCACAAGGAGTGCTCAACAGTTATCAATTCCCTTCACGCACCTCAACTTCTCATTAATGCTACCTTGTATTTTCCTCTCATTTCATTGTTTTTATTTTCTTATGTTCTCTTTTATCCCTTTCCCTAATCTACATTAGATGTTACTACATGTAAATAATTAGGTATATGCTCATGTGTGTGTTTGTAATTATTGATATATTTACAATTGTTATACAAATGTATTTGTGTGAAGATAGATGCTTAAGCATCAGTATGTATATTTAATTCAATAAAAATATATCCAATGTTATAGTAAAGATACAAAGGAGTTTGAGACCTATTAGGAAAATTTAAGCTAGTCATATATAATATAATGAATATCAAAATAGTAAAGTAACTGCAATAGGAACACAGAGGAAGGACTTCTGCTTAGGAGTAGGAGGAAGATGACATTCTAGCTGCAACTTTACAGTTGAGATGGACATTTATTGTACAGATGTTATGGGGAGGGAACAGTTTATCCAGAAAGGACAGTAGGAGCAAATGTTCAGTAATATGAATGCATGGAATTTGCTCGGGCAATGGTGGCTAATAGGGCTAGAAAGATAGGCTGGGACACACAGGAAGTGCATCTATATGTATAACTTTATGGAGATATGTATATAATGTCTAACTTGCAAAAATAATACCTATTTGAACCATGGTTTCTTCAGCAAAGAGGTCATGTCACCCTTATGAAAAAGAAATGCAATATTCCTTGATGATCTGTTGTCTCGAGTGCATGCTACCTCTCTGTTTTCCTCACCATCTCTTTGTTTACCAACCCCGAGTACTGGATATTCACCCTGGCAAACTTTAGTTCTGCATTTTACCTCATCCTTTACACAGTTACTAAAACAATCTCTGTAAGGTATAGATGAGTCAAGTAAAGCTTCGGCTGAGAAATATTAAATGGTTTACTCTATCGTCTACTAAAATCAAGACAAACTGATTGGCACAGTATATAAAGTCTCCCTCATTCATTCTTTTACCTATTCTTTCTTTTACTTGTCCAACACATATTGACACTGTTATTCTAGGTGCAGAGGATACATATAATAGTTAAGACACGGAAACTACTTTACTGCCTTTTACTGTCAGGTAAAAAATTAGACATTAAATCAGAATATGAGAAAGAAATGACAGATGCTAGTTGGCTTTATATACTAAGTTGATGATTTAATAATTTGCACTTCCACACAATATCTTTCCTTAAATTCCATATTCAGATATGTAGCATATACTAAACATGTCTAGTGAAATGTGTAAAAGGTATTTAAAACTTAACATAAAAAGTAAGCTCTTAAATCGCCTTCTCAAACCTATTCTTTTCCCATTCTCCTCCATCTCAATGGATAATAATCCCATCCTTCCAGTGACTCAGGTCAATAACTTCGTCTTCTCTGATTTCAGCTTTCCTTTCTCTCACAACCATATTCAATCTATCACCCATTTATGCTGGTCCCATCTTCGAAATATACCCAGAGTCCCAGTACTTCTCACCATCTCCACGGACATCCTCACCCATGCCATAACCATTTTTCATCTCCATCTTCTCAAAATCCTCCTAAGTGTCTCCCTGCTTTAACCCTTTGTCTTCCTTCCTTCATTTCTCAATACAGCAAACATAGTGATCTTTTAAAAATGTAAATCAGAGCATGTCAATCCTATGTTCAAGACCCTGCAATAACTCTCAAAATCCTCTCCTTTATGATTTCCACACAAATAATTCTGCCCCTTATTTCTTTTCAGCCATACTATTCTACCATGTCATTTGCTAAAATTCCTTCCCCTTAAAAATATCCATATATCTTGCACCCACTTCTGCTGTCTGAACACTATTTAATATTGCATTCCTCTCCCTCAGCTAGCACTTCCTAGCTCTCTCCACTGCTGTGAGTTTTCATCTACCACCATTCCACTTGACATACTGAATCTTTTACTTAATTATTGTCTATGTTCCCACAAGAAGGTGTACTCTTTGAGGGCAAGATTTGTTTCTCTTTTCTGTTCAATCCTGTGTCTGAATGTTTAGGAAAGTTCTATTACATAGTAGAGGACAACATCTATTCGTTGAATAAATGATTGTGTGTGTGTGGTGAGGGAGAGAGGAAGGAGCTGGCAGTGCTGCTAATAGTTCAGTCTTCCTGAAAAATAAATATAAGGCATGGAAAGAAAGGGAGAGTAAGAGAGAGGGACAATGGGCAAGACTAATTTAAGGCTTTGGGTATCACGGTAAGAGGCTTATACTTTATGCAGTGGTCAATGGTGAGCTTCTATGGAATAGAAGAATGAGTGGATCAGATTTGGACTTCAAAGGTCACTGTAAAAGCAGCATAAAGAATGTCTTTGAAAAGAAATCAGACTCCAATTAGAGACCCAGGTAAAGAGGCTGTTGTAATACTCTAGGCAAAAGGTAATGGTGGCCTGAACTAACAAACGCATCCAAGTGATGTTTGCCTAGTAAGCAGTTGGAAATATGAAAATAAAACTTATAGTAGATCTTTGAGTAGAAGATGCAAATTTAGAAATCATTAATATATGAGATTCATAAAATAATACGAGTAGATGAGATCACTATGGGATAGTGGTTTCAGTGAGAAGAGTGGAAAGCACTGCCTTAAAGAAAAACAGTTTTTAAGGAGTTGACAAATAAAAAGGCCTCAAGTGGAGTTAGAAAGTTACAAGGAAAACCAAATATTTGCACAGAAGAGATTGAATATCTGGAACATATATGAAATATTTTTAGAATTAGAAACCTGTGCATATTTGTAATCTAATTATACATCTCTATGAAACACTTATCTATTTGCACACCTTTATGAAATACTATCTATTATCTGTTTTCAAAGTTCAAAATGTTTAAAATGTACCTGTATATTCTACCGAGGGGAAGTAGCATTCCGATGGGCTTTCAGAAAGATGAAGCACAAAATTTTCAAGTAACTCTACTAAAGCTGTAATATACAAGAAAATAATCAGAATATTAAAGGACATGAATCATATGTGATAATGCATCTCAAATCAACAGACTGGTACATAAAAATCACAACTTGTTTAGTTATGCCCTTAAGGGGGTCCAGTTCAAAACATATACCATTTTAATATTGTTCACAATGATTCTGGTATAAATTAAATTTTAATAGCTACGCTGAGAACCTATGAATGTAGAATTAGAAAAGAATCATCTGTTACCTTTAGAGTCTCTAAGGATTACTTCAGAATTTGCTAAATGGTTTCAATACAGAAAGAAAATTATCACTAATTAGACTATAACATATTATCGTAATTATTCACACATACAGAAAAGAGTTATGTGAACTACAAGACCAAGAACAACACACAGCTCAGGTTCCTTAGAAAACCAGTACATATTATGTGTATTATATACTTTGCGATTGATGGCATCTGTTTAAGGGAACCAGATCAAAAGAAAGCTTGGTAAGGGTCGGGGGGAAAAAAGAAATGAATAGGTAGGCAGAGCACAGGATTTTTAGGACAGTGAAGCTCTTCAATTCACTGAAAATACCATTATCTATAACTCAAGAAAATTAAATCATGTCATGAAACAATTCTTAACTTTAAGGACAAATAAATTCTGGGATATCACTATCCAGAAAGTAAATTTTAGAATATTGTTTTGTCTTATGTAGATGTTAAATGAAAGATCTGGGATTTCTATAAAAGATTTTAAAGTATGAGCCTTTTCTTTTTAATTATATTTATACTCCGAGGTTGGACTATGACATAGACTATCAAACCAAAATCTATAATATTTACATACTAAAAAGAGGCCGTGGGTTTTCTGCCTGAGGAGAAGCCAAAGCCAGCCTGCTCAGGGCCCGTGGGCACTGGCACTGCTTTCTTTCCCGCCAGCTCGTCATGGCCATCCTAGCAGCTGACCCCAAAATTAGGATAACTCAATGTTTGTAGACAGGCAAAACTTCTCTTTTAAAATATTTTATCCCTGTTAGCATATTGGCAGATCACAAGTAAATTATAATTATTTCCAAATAAATTCATGTTCATGTAACCATCAGATGTCTGTTCCATGAAAAGTTGCTTATTCAAAAACTTACCATGATTCTCTGCAGTAATGCGTTTCGAGCACTTTACAGTCTTAGAGCATACAACCATATCCACTTGTCATACAAAAAGTTTTAAACAGTCAATTTTTCTCAGTGTTCTGATGTAGTTTATGTTTGTCCCTTCTTCTGTATTTTTTAAAAACTTATTTTGTGTAATTGTAGATTCACAGAAAGTTGCAAAGATAGTACAGAGGTAAAGAACTTCCTTTATCCCTTCCTTTAGGGTAGTTCTGCTAGTGACAAATCCTTCATCTGAGCATGTCTGGATTTTCTCAATATTCCTGAAGACTATTTTCCATACGTGCAGAACTCAGGTGCATAGTTCCTTGTTTTCAGCACGTGAATGATGTCATGCCCTTCCTCTGTCCTCTGTCTTTTCTGGAGAGAAGTCCACTGTCATTTGCATTGACTATCCTCTGTAGGTAAAGTGTTTCTTTCTCTGCTTTCAAGATTTTTATCTTTGTCTTTAATTCTCAGCAGTTTAACCATATTGTGTCTTGGTGTGGATTTCTTCAGGTTTTCTTGATTCCATAGGTTTAAGTCTTTGGCAAATTCCGAGATTTTTCAGCCATCATTTCTTCAAATTTGTAGTCCCAACCTCTTTGCAGGATTCCAGTGACACAAATATTAGATGTTTTTGTGATGGTTCCACAGGTTTCTGGGGCTCTGTTAATCTTTCAGTCTATCCCTTCTCATCTTCACGTTCTCTGATTCTTCCCTCTGCTCCCTCGGTTTTATTGTTGAACCCATCCATTGAGTTTTTAATGTTGGTTACGGTATTTTTCAGTTCTAAACTTTCCTTATGGGTTTTCTTTACTAATTCTTTGTTGACACTTTCTACTTTTAATTTTGTTTCATGTGTTAAACAAATACATGTGTGGCAGAGAAGGAGAGGTTGCATCCTAGTTACCACTGCATGGTGGTGAAAGTCCCAACTCTTTACCTAAGTCTCCTCTGATACCAGCCAAGCAGGAGGAGGCAGGGGTGCCTCATCACTGCCAGGTGAGGA
>VMDR010028787.1:0-13010 GCA_007922815.1 Macrotus californicus | reverse complement strand
GGGATGGACTTAAATTGAAAAAATGAGTTCTGATTTTTTTTGGAAGTAGAAAACACAATTTCTACTTAAACAGATAAGAAGAATTTCAGAACTAAAAAGCATTACAGATTGCTAAAAGGGGATTTTCATTTATTCATGATGTCATTCCACTAATGCTCACTGACAACGTGCATTGTGTTGGGCATTTTGCTAGGCTCAGGAATGCACAGCACAGTAAACAAAAACACCCGTGCTCATAAGACACATTCTTTGGGGTGGACAAAAATATAACAATGCGAGTAAATAAAATATCTTAGATGATGATAAAAGCACAAAGAAAAAAGAGAGAAAGAGAGAGAGAGAGAGAGAGAGAGAGAAATATGGAGTGTGGAGGGAATGGAACAAGTTCAAACAGGGTAGCCAGGACAGACCTCACTGAAAAGGCAACACGAGTAAATGTCTAAAGAAGTTTGGCAACATGTCACATGTCCCTGTGGAGAGAGAGAGCTTCGCAAGCACAGGAAACAACAAATGCAAAGATTCTGAGATAGGACCATGCCTAGCATGTTCTATGAGCAGCAAAGGAGCAGATGTGGCTGAGTTGAGTTGGTAAAGCAAGAAAAGGATGGCTGCCCTTAGAAAGCAAAGGGAAGGACATTGAAGGACATCGCAAAGACTTTGCCTTTTACTCTAGTTAGGAATAGGTGCTATTGGAGGATTGGAACTGGAGATTAGTAAAATGTGACCTATATTTTAACTTGATCACTCTGGCTGCTGAGAGGAAAACAACAGCAAAATCATTAGAACGCCCAGTTAGAAGGTTCTTACAAAAACCTGGTTGAGAGGGCAGAGCTACATGGCAGCAGGAGAGATAGTAAGCAGTGGTCTGATTTTGAACATGGTTTAAGAGAAGTATCAACAGAATTTGCTGATTTTATGTGAAGTGTGAAAAAAGAGAGAAGTCAAGAAAGGCTGCTCCATGTGTTGACACACAGAAGGTAGGATGAGCAGCTTTGCGTGGGGGGAGAAAAGCGTTCAGTTTTGAACACAGTAAATTTGGGATGCATATTAGCAATTCAAACAGAACTGTCAAATAGGCAGTTAGATAGTTAAATCTGGAATTCAGAATTCCATTCAACAACAGTTTTCCTTTCTGGTCATCTATAAAAGTCATTTCTTTAATACTGCACTTTAATTCTGAAAATCACTTCTTTTGGAAGCTGTAACATCATAATTCAAAAATATTACCTTTGGTGATAAGACTGATTGAGAATATAGAAAAAGTACAATTTTGGCCAATTCAATTCACATCAGGGGTCTTACATGGTTTCTAATCAGTTTATTGTGAGCTAGTAAGACAGTGTGAATTCAAAGACTTTATTCTTTTACAATGACTTAAATTGAGAAATTTATTCCTTAAGCTTGTAAGGATAGAGGGGTTTTTTTTGTATATGAAAAGATTTGCGTAAAGCATTTCTGATTAAAATAGGCTATACAATATTATTTTAGCATGATATGTTTTGTTAAATGTGCTTGTTTAAGAGGAAATTGAACAAATGTATTCCTATTATCTTAGAAGTATGCCAATCCTAAGAATTATCTCAAGGCTTGGAGAACAAATGGCACTTCCTGCCATTTCAAAGAGAGCAGCTGAACAAAGTGGTCAGACACGTGCCTAGACTGTTTGCTATTGGGCTGAAATACATGGTCTCTACCACCCCATCATTAATCCTATTTGCCTGTACAAACTAAAGCTAAAAAGTTGAGAATCACCATGACCTTTAGTAAGGAGGGCTGGAAGAGATGTGCTTGTAGAGAACAATGAGTCCTGCCTGGTAGAGTATTGACAGGCAGAGGTTTGCTTTTACGGATCTGTCCTCTGCAAAAGAGAAACTGAGCAAGCAGCTATTTGGCCTGGTGGATCCGTAAAGTTTTGGTTCTGCTACAAGCTATCTTGACCCTCACAGCTAGGCCTAGTATTCTCTGTTGAACCTATGTCACAGAACGTCACTATCACACAAGGATACTCTGGAATGGCAATAGATCAAGAAAAGAGGAAGACCATTCCATAGTTGTGTTTGAATCCAGACATAACATAAACACTGTTTAAACAAAAGAATGACCAACATGACCTTACCTTGGCTAATATGAGGGGCAGTTGCATCTTTACCAATTATAGCTTCAGCCTCACTCTAGTCTTCCTTCATTCTAATAAGATTTATTAAGTACCCAGTCTTGCAATTAATAAGGGGAAAAAATTCTGGGGACAGAAGATAGAGAGGCAGCAGTCAGTCAGTTTTTCTTCTTTGATTTGGCAAGGATGCTTTACTTTCCAAAGGCAAATGGGAAGGCATCCTGCTTCTAACCACCTTGCCAATTTCTGACCCAAGAGGACTTATTGTAGGTCCAAAGATTTCCTGAGGTTAGAAAAAGTAAACAACAAAAGAGATTTGGGTGAAGTCAATACATTGTGCCTCTCCACTCAGAAAACTGGGCTGTACGCAGTTTCCTCAAGAATTGACATAAGAGCCCAATAGGAGAGGCAATGTTTAGATGCCTAGACACACAGAGAGCATTGAAAGTAAAGACAATATGTTATAGAAAGAGTAAATGGAAGACTTTTCATACACTTGTCCATGCCTTCTCCCAGTCTGTACCATTCTAGAGGCGAAACACGAATCCAAAAGATGCAAAAACAAGTGAGGTGGTGTTAAGTAGAATGAAAACCTAGATCTACCCTCTGTCCCCACATTGATTCCTTGTGTCAGAATTCAAGCATAAGCAGAAAGGACAGAAAAAGCAAACTCTTCAAACAGAATCAGTTTACAAGCTGGATACACTGGACTGTATTTCACTTAAGTGACCACAAAGAAGAGAGACCTACGCAAAAGGCCACTCAAGACTGGAAAGAGCTCTTCAATGTAGCATAATTAAAGGTAAGGGCTGGAGAAAAACAATTATACTTCTACCGCCCTCAGTTCAGACTTCAACAAATAAGTTCTAATGATGAGAAACATATCTCAAACTTTGTACAACTAAGGGTGCAATGGTTTTGCATTTGTTTTCCTTTCGAGCTACCTGTGCTTAACTTTTTTCAAAAATAAATATTTACTTGCACTTCAAAAAAATGATAAAATTAAGTAATTTTTAAAGCAAGAACTTCTAGCAAAATAAGGAGTGTACAATATTGTAGTAAATAACTGGTTTTCTATTTTGAGCATGGTTGGCGCACAAGCGTTGAAGTACAAGACAGTAGAGCAGATATAGCGAGCTCTGCTATCAGACTGCATCAGTCAGAGCCTTCCTTTCCTTCTTAGTAGTTCCAGCGACTTGGCCAAAGCACCTGACCTATCTGAGCCTGTTTCCTTTTCTGTGAAATGAGTATGATAACAAAGTATTAATGAGAAATAGGTAAGTCATGTATTTCTAGTAATCAATACAGTATTAGCACAGAAAGTGCTCAATATGCTTCTGTACTTTTTCAAAAACATTAATAGAGTAATGTTGTAAAACTATAGGATGACTAATTCCAAATAACTTTGTTTCTCATTAGCTGCTGAAATGTCCCTCAGTAATATAGACAATGTAAAAATGCTGCATGTATCCAAACCTACTAGAGAATTATTGGAATCTATAACATTCAAAGGGATTAGCAAATGGTTAAATAGCTGAAAAAATATAATCCATCTAAATGACATGAAAAATAAGGGCTTCTTTCCAAAACATACTGCCAAGATAAGACAAGCCACAGATGAGGATAAAATATTTGCAAAAGACACTTGCAAAATATACTAACATAAAGGACCCTCATCCAAAATACACTAAGAATTCAAAATTCAATAATAAGAAAACAAACAACCCAATAAAAAAAGAGGTAAAAGATCTGAACAGACATTTTACCAAAGAAGGTATATAGACAACAATCATGTGAAAAGAGGCTCCATATCATACATCGTGAGGGAAATTCGAATTCTAACAAGATACCACTACACACACGTTAGAATCTCCAATATCCAGGACACTGACAACACCAAATGCTGAAGCAGAGCAATGGGAAGTCTGATTCATTGGCGAGAATACAAAATTGTACAGCCACTTTGGAAGACAGTTTGCCAGATTTTTAATAAACATATACTTACCATATGATCCAGCTATCACTCTCCTTGATGTTTACCCAAATAAACCACAACCTGCCCATACAAAAACCTGCATGGAGATATCTACAGCAACTTTATTCATAATCGCCAGAACTTAGAAGCAACCAAGATATCCTTCAGTAGGCAAAATGACAAACTGACGTACATCCAAACAATTGAGCGTTAAAAGAAATGGGCTATAAAGACATACAATGACAGAGAGGAAACTGGAATGCATATTACTAAGTAAAAGAAGCCAATCTGAAAAGGCTACATACTGCATGATTCCAACCACGGTAAAAAGATCAGTGACATACAAGCTCCTAGCTCAGATTCTGAGACCAGATTGGTGGTTCCCATAGGCAGGGCTGGGAGAAGTGGCTAAATGAGTCAAAAGGCAAAAAGAAAAAAAAAAATGTTCCTAACTTAGCTGGCACACAGTCTAGGAGGACAAGGAGTGTAATTGTGTACAACTGATTTCGAGGCTCTTTTTGAACGTCCAAGTTAGAGAGCAAGATTAGGGAGCAGCCAGCACCTCTTATGTGGACTTGAAGCTTGGTGGCAGGATGCAGCCACTCACGTAGAGGAGGTAAACCAGAGATAAAATAGAGGACTCCAGCACTTCCCAGGCAAGAAAGGGGTGAGGAGACAGTGAACGAAACCAAGAGAGGGTGGTAAGGCAGGGACCAGGTTCAAGTAATGCAGTGGGGACTGCTGGGGAGGAGGCTCTTCCTCCTCTGCCTCTCCTAGGAAGGAAAACATACCAAAAGATTAGTGGTTGCCACGGGTTAAGGAGGAGACAGAAATAGTTGAGCAGAGAGCATTTTAGGAGAGTAAAACTATTTCACGTGATATCACAATGGCAGGTACACGTAATTGTACATCTGTCAAAACCCCTAGACTATATAACACCAAGAATGAACAATAACGTAAACTATGGGTTTTGAATAATGATGATGTTTCCATGTCGATTTATAGAGTGTAACAAAGACATTGACAGCGAGGTGGACTGTGCAGGTGTGGATGTGAAGGGTATATAGAATGTCTCTGAGCTTCCTGCTCAATTTTGAGGTAAATTCCTCCAAAATCCCTCTACAAAAGCAAAATTCATTTTGAAAATAGTGTTTCTACAATTACTCTTGGAGACGGCATGAAAGTATCATTATCTTGCTTATTTTTGTATTTGCATTAAATTTCATGTCCCTTGATATGAAAAACAACAACTTATTTTACACATTTTCTGCATCACCAATATCTAACACAATAACTTGAATGTAGGTATTTCCTAATCTTCAGTATAAAGAAAATTATGCATTCTGAAAACTAAATTGATCTTAAGTAAATAGCCTGATGAATTTTCTGAAACTGAACATACCAGCACATCTGTGCAATCAGGTTCCAACTCAGCACCATGACACTGCTCCCCACACCGTCTGCCAGTTCTAACACCCCCAGAATAGCCATTATCATAACTTTTACACCATCGCGCTGTTTTGCCTTTTTAGTACTTTGTCTGAATGGAGCAATCCAGTATACACATGTTTTTGTCCGGCTTCTTTACTATATTTGTGAGATGCAGCCATATTATTGCATGCTGTGGTGTTCCACTCACAGTCATATTGCTGTGTGGTGTTTCGTCAATCCGTTCTGCCGCTGATGGACACTGAGTAGTTTTTAGATGATTACAAAATGGTAACAAACATTAAGATTAATTTCTTTTGGTTAACAGTCCTCATCAGAGTAAAGTGATGTTTCTATGGTGAGCATGGGTTTGGCATTTTTAGTATACACAGACATTTTTCTGAAGTTTTTGAACCAATTTACACACCAACAATAATGTGTGATAAACCCCTTTGTTCCACAGCCTCAGTGATACTAGTTTTTTTCTAGGGTTTGCCCATTTAACCCCAATTATTAAGTTTATTTGTGTATATTATTCATAATGTCTTCTCTTATCTTTCTGATATCTGTACTATTTCTAGAGATGTGCTAGTTTACATTTCACATATTAGTAATTTGTGAGGCCACTCATTTTTGTCAGTCTTGCAAGAGGTTTTCACCTTTGTTAATCCTAAGAACCAACTTCAAAATATGTTGTCTTTATTTCATAAGTTTTTGTTCTTTCCTTTATTATTTCTATCATTCTGTTTCATTCATTTGATTTATAGTTTTTTTCCAAGCTTCTTGACATGAAAGCGTGTTACTGTTTTTCGGACATTTTTCTTTATTAATTTATAAATTTCCTTCTAAGCACCTCTTACCACTAGTATGTTTCTGTAATATCTTAATTGCCATTCAGCTCAAAATATTTTATATTTTATTTGACTATAAGGACATAGTAATGTTAAAAAATAAAAGTATCGTTAACTGTGAAGGGTCTGATATTTTACCCTACTTACAACGCAACAAATCAGTGTTCCATGTTTTCATGGCTGCGGCAGAAGACATAAGGAAACTGGGTCAAAGAACTTGAACCCTCATGGCAAAGCAAGGAGCATGAGCATCATGTGCACATTGCACCTGCCCCACAGGAGTGAATGAGAAAGGCCCAGGTGAACCCTGCACACGCAGTAGATTTGCAGTAGAGCTGAGGAATCCCAAGTCTGAGAACCCACGGGCAGCAAGCCTGCCTGACCTTTGTCCCAGAGAAGGGAGACATTATTTTCACCATGCTGGACAGTAAAGAGATGACAAGCTGATGGTGGCCAGAGGTAAGGGAGAGTGGAGATGTGGGTGGAAAACGTACAGGGGACTATAGACAATAATAGAGTACTAATAATATGATAACTTTACTCAGTGACAGATAGTTACTAGATTTAGTGTGGTGAACACATTCTAAGATATACAAATATAGAATCGCTGTTGTGTACTTGAAAATAATATATACATGTATGCCAACTAAACTTTAATTTTTAAAAAAATAAAAACAGAAACATATAAATTTAATTTTAATAATATATTTTACCCAATCCAATAAATGGAAAAACTACTATTTTAAAATATAATTAATATAAAAAGTATTGACCATAGAGAAATGGGTTTATTTCTGGGCTCTCTATTGTATTCCGTTGATCTATGTGTCTGTTCTTATGCCAGCACCAGACTGTTTGGATTACTGTGGCTTTGTAGTACAGTTTGATATCTGGTATTGTGATCCGTCCTACTTTGTTCTTGTAGCTCAGGATTGTGCAGGCTATTCACAGTCCTTTTTAGCTCCATATAAGTTTTTGAAGTATTTGTTCCAGATCTGTGAAATATACTGTTGGTATTTTAATAGGAATTGCACTGAATCTATATTTGCTTTGGATAGTATGGACATTTTAGTGATGTTAATTCTTCCAATCCATGAAAAGGGTATATGCTCCCATTTATTTGTATTTTCCTTAATTTCTTTCTTCAGTATTCTAGTTTTCTGAGCACAGGTCTTTTACATCCTTGATTAAATTTATTCCTAGGTATTTTATTTTTCTTGTTGCTATAGTAAATGGAATTTTTTCCCTAGTTTTTCTGATATTTAATTGTTGGTATACAAAAATGCCATTGATATTCATAGCAGCGCTATTTACAATAGCCAAGTGCTGGAAACAGCCTAAGTGCCCATCAGTATATTAGTGGATCAAAAAATTGTGGTATATTTACACTATGCAGCAGAAAGAAAGAACTCCTACCAGCATGGATGGGACTGGAGACTATTATGCTAAATAAAATAAGCCAGTCTGTGAAAGACAAATGCCATATGGTCTCACCTATAAGTGGAATCAAATGAAAATAAACTAATGAATAAAACAGAACCAAAGGCATGGAAACATGGAACAGACTGACAGTGACGGGAGGGGAGGGGAAAGGGAGAAAATGGTGGAAAGAAGGGGAAGGGACTAGTTAAAGACCATGTATGAATGACCCCTGAAAATGGACAACAGTGTGGGGATTGACTGTGGGAGTGGGGGGTGGAATGGGTGGAGGAGGGCAAAGGGGGAAAATTGGGACAACTGTAATAGAATATAAACAAAAAATCTTTAAAAAGTAAATAAAAAATATTGAGATATTTTACTTTTTTTTCCTGTCTTTGAAAACTTGTCTTTTTCTTCCATTTTTTAAAATTTTATTGTTGTTCAAGTACAGTTTTCTGTCTTTTCCCTCTCCCTTCCCCTCCACCCCAGCCATCCCCACCTCCCTGCCGATTCCAACCCTCCTTGGTTTGTCCATGTGTCCTTCATAGTTGTTCCTGTAAGCCCTTCACCCTTTTGTCCCATTATCCCCTCCCATTTCCACTATGGTTACTGTCCATTTGTTCTTAATTTCAATGTCTCTGATTATATTTTGCTTGCTTATTTGTTTTGTTGATTATGTTCCACTTAAAGGTGAGATCATATGGTATTTGTCTTTCACCACTTGGCGTATGCCCATCTGTAAACGAATGGATCAAAAAAACTATGGTACATTTTACACAATGGAATACCGCACAGCAGAGAGAAAGAAGGAGCTCCTACCCTTTGCGACAGCATGGATGGAACTAGGGATCATTATGCTAAGTGGTGTGTTTTTCTTACAGCACATCTCAATTCAGACACATTCCAAGTCCTAGCTAGTCACATGTGGCTAGTGACTACTGTATGGGACAGACCAATTCTAGAAACATTTGGCTTGTTCTCTAGCCAGACTTATAGCTCAAAATTTAGCAAAGGTCTTGGGAAACTGGCCACATCTGAAATCTCTCACTTCTCTACTTTGTCACTCCAACTATGCACACAAAACATGTTCAAAGCACTGCTGGATTCTACTTCCCCATTGCAAACTCTATTGCAAACCCTGATCAACAGCCCTTATTAGCACTAATAAAAGAAAAATGGCTCCAAGAAGAAATACCTGCCAATTCTCAGCCGACCTGTGAAGGCCACCTCTTCTCTAGAATTTTCAGTTAATCCTTATTGCTTTCCACCTCTTCAGTTAATCCTTATTGCTTTCCACCTCATCTTTAAAGTTGATGTCTTCATACAGCTTTTCTGGATTTAGTTTGGTTTGGATTAACCATACCATTGGCCTGTCTCAATCTGCTTCATCCTACGTGAATGCAATTAAATGTAGAGTTTCCTATTAATAATAAAGAATTTTATTCAGGCTAGGGAAGCTATATTTCTTACAAAACAATTTTAATTTACAAAGTTCATATTTGTTTCACCTGAAATCTTCCTGAGCTGCTACTTTAGTAACTTGGCTAGGAATGTTAGGTTTCCCTGTTATCTTTACCTTTCCAACATAGCCAATCACTTGAATTTGCAGGTGCAGGCCATCAAAGCTAATAGCCTTGTATCTGTGATTATCTTAACATTTGGTAAAAATTATTTTAGATAAGAATAATAATATGAAGGAAGCTGTGGTTTCTATTTTCTCTTTCTACTTTAAATTTTTTTCAATTACAGTTAACATTCAATATTATATTTGTTTCAGGTATACACACAGAAGTTAGACATTTATATAACTAACAAAGTAATCCCCCCACAAAGTCTACTGCCCACCTGGCACCATACATAGTTATTACAATACTATTGACTATTTCCTCTGTGCTGTGCTTTCCATCCCTGTGACTATTTTGTAACTACCAATTTGTCCTTCTTAATCCGTTCACCTTTTCCTCTCAGACCCTCAACCCCTCTGCTCATCTGGCATCAGTTTGTTCTTAGTATCTATGATTTTGTTTGTTTTGTTTGTAACTTCATTTGGTTTATTAGATTCCACATATAAAGAAATAATATAGCATTTGTCTCTGTTTTACATTTCACTTGGTATAATACCCTCTAAGTCCATCCATGTTGTAGCAAATGATAAGATTTCATTCTTTTTATGGTCAAAGAACATTCCATTGTATATATGTGCCACTTCTTTACCCAGTCATCTATCAGTGAACATTTAGGTTGCTTCCATGTCTTGGCTATTGTAAATAATGCTGATATGAACATAGGGATACATATATTCAAATGAGTGTTTTGAATTTCTTGTATAATATATAAGATGAGATGTGTCTGGAAAAGCCCAGTCATTGTTAATATAATGAGAATGATTTCATTGACATCAATGTAACCTGGCAGCCAAGGGGAGTGGACTGGAATGCACATGTGTGACCAATGACAACTTCACTGTACTAGTCAGTAGGGGCAATAGACACCATTGAGTGAGCATGTGCACTGTGTGGCTGTCACATTCAAAATGACTAAGGGAGTAGAGCAATGAATCTGTGTCAAATTTCACATTAAACTTGAACATTCCTCCACAGAAACTATTTGGATGATTCAGACTTCTGGCTTTTCCCAAAACTAAAATTACCTTTGAAAGGGAAGAGATTTCAGACCATTGATGAGATTCAGGAAAATATGATAAGGCAGCTAATGGTGATTGGGATAACTGTGTGAGGTCTCAAGATGTCTACCTTGAAAGGGACTGAGATGTTGTCCTATGTACAATGTTTCTTGTATCTTGTATCTTCTTCAATAAATGTCTCTATTTTTCATCTTGCATGGCTGGATACCTTCTGGACAGACTTCATATACCCAGAAAGAAATTGCTGGGTCACAAGGTAGTTTTATTTTTAATTTTTTGAGGAATCTCCATACAGTTTTCCACAGTGGCTGCACCAATTTGCCACCCACCTTTGCTAAAAGAGATAATATACCCTGGCTGGTGTAGCTCAGTGAATTGAGCATGGGCTGGTTTGATTCGTAGTCAGGGCACGTGCCTGGGTTGTGGGCCAGTTCCCCAGTAGAGAGGGTGCAAGTGGCAACCACAAATTGAGGTTTGTCTCCCTCCCTTTCTCCTTTTCTTGCCTTCTCTCTAAAAATAAATAAATAAAATATTTTTTTAAATAAAATAAAAGAGGTAATATAACAAAACCATCAAGGCCAATATTTGGTTAGGATATGTTAAAACTATTACTGTTCAAATAAAAATGTCTAGGATGAACTACACATTGATATATTCTTGCTGAAGCTCCATTTTTCTGAATCTCTGTAAAGAATTTTATAATGAGGTTTGGATCTAATTAATAATTTATTAGAATACGCAGAGGTACTACATTTACCAGTTATGACTTAACACTTTCTTAATCTATGTGCTCTGAAATGTCCAGGATCCTTTCCCTAGCAATATTTGAAAAGGAATCACTGTGGTTTTATTGAAGGGAGATCATTAATACAAATCCCAATAAGTACACAAAAGCAGTTTTCAATAATTTGCTAACATTTACTGAGTACCTATTATATTCTACTGCTATGTTAGTTATCGGAAAGGCCAAAAAAATATATTATCCTAGAGACTATAGATTTCTTTATGGAGGAGACTTCTGGTCAAGATGGAGACATAGGTAGACATACTGTGCCTCCTTGCACAACGAAAAGAAGGACAACAACAAATTTTAAAACAAAAAAAGACCAGAACTGACAGAAAAATCGAGCCGTATGGAAGTCTGACAACCAAGAAATTAAGAAACTTACATCCAGACTGGTGGGGGGGCAGAGAGAACTCGCGTGGCGGGGTGGTGGCTGGCGGATCCGGAAAAGGCATGGCTGGCCAGGAGAGGTGGTGGCTGCGGACCAGGTGTCCCACTCCCTCGTGAGGATAAACCAGGAGAAACAACTGGGGAGTTCTAGCTCGGGAGGGGGGGGGGAGCCTCAAAGCCTCTGATTGAAAGCTCCTGTGGGGGTTGAGGCTGCAGCAGCGGGAGAAAATCCCAGCCTCACAGGGGAGCTCGTTGGAGAGACCCACAGGGTCCTGGAGCGTACATAAGCCCTCCCACTGGGAATCAGCACCAGAACCAGCACCAGAAGGGTCCAATTTGACTGTGGGTGGCGCGGAGGGTCACTGAAGGCCAGCAGAGAGCAGAGAAACCGCCATTGTTCCCTCTCGGTCCCCTCCCCCACAAACAGCATCACTACACAGTGACGTGGCCGCCCCGTCCTGGTGAACATCTGAGGCTCTGCCCCTTACTACGTAACAGGCGCGCCAAGACAACAAAAATGGCCCAAATGAAAGAACAGATCAAAGCTCCAGAAAAAATACAACTAAGCGATGAAGAGATAGCCAACCTAATCAGATGCACAGTTCAAAACGCTGGTAATCAGGATGCTCACAGACTTGGTTGAATTTGGTCACAAATTAGATGAACAAATGAAGGATACGATAAGGGAAATGAAGAAAAATGTACAGGGAACCAACAATGAGGGGAAGAAAAATGGGACTCAAATCAATGGTGTAGACCAGAAGAAAGAAAGAAACATTAAAGCACAACCCAATGAAGAGACAAGAATTCAAAAAAACAAGGAGAGGCTTAGGGACCTCTAGGATGTCTTGAAACGTTCCAATATCCGAATCATAGGTGTGCCAGGAGAAGAGGAACAGAAAGGAATTGAAAACTTATTTGAACAAATAATGAAGGAGAACTTCCCCAATCTGGCAAAGGAAATAGACTTCCAAGAAGTCCAGGAAGCTCAGAGAGTCCCAAAGAAGTTGGACCCAAGGAGGAACACACCAAGTCACATCATAATTACATTTCCTAAGATGAAAGATAAGGAGAGAATCTTAAAAGCAGAAAGAGAAAAGGACACAGTAACCTACAAAGGAGTGCCCATCAGACTGTCAGCTGATTTCTTAAAAGAAACCTTGCAGGCAAGAAGGGGCTGGCAAGAAGTATTCCAAGCCATGAAAGGCCAGGACCTACATCCAAAATTACTCTATCCAGCAAAGCTTTCATTTAGAATGGAAGGGCAGATAAACTGCTTCCCAGATAAGGTCAAGTTCAAGGAGTTCATCATCACCAAGCCCTTATTATATGAAATGTTAAAGGGACTTATCTAAGAAAAAGAAGATCAAAAATAGGAACAGTAAAATGACAACAAACTCACAGCT
>VMDR010028786.1:0-12996 GCA_007922815.1 Macrotus californicus | reverse complement strand
CTCACATATTTTTCTTTCCTTCCCCACCCATATTTACATTTTTTTCTCCACCTAACCACTAGTCCAGGTTTCAAACTTGGTGGCATATTTATACTATATGGGGATTTTTGAAAACTTAAATGCATTTTTTAGTTTCTCTCTTGCTTTGTCTTATCATGGTATTAGTGTTTATAGTAAGCTGTAATTATTTTAGATACAATTTGTCAATAAAAACAATAAAATGTAGGTTTAAAATAATTCACTATTTGAGCTATGTAGTCACTTTGAAAATAGAGAGTTTTTATCACAACTTTTTTATACACTGTAGGATGTACAAAATTATAAATTTAGGGCCCAACAACTTTATCTCTCCGTGTCATAGAATTGTGAGGATGAATCTCCTGTGTTAGTGCTTCACGTGAACTCACTGGGGACCTAGCTTGTAATGTCCATATTTCATAGAACAAAATGCCAGAAACTTGATTGTCCCTAGATGATGCATTTCTAGCAGGTATCAGTCCCTGCCATGTCCTTTAGCCTTGGAATCCATAATAGCAATGGTTGGCTCAATATTCTAGACTGGGAAGGAAGTGCTATGAAAATCAACATAGAGCTTTCTTTGCACCTAATTCTGAACTCTGAATATTTTCCACTAGAAAGAAAGAGCTACAGAAAGCATAGGGACAGATAGCTGGAGGATTAGAAGAACAAAACAAAGCATAACAAAAAACCGAGAAGAGTTTTCTAGGCTTTCATCTTAGTTTGACTTTAGAAATCAGTTATTTTGACCAGTTAGCATTTTGTTCATATCAAAGACATGTCCTTTGATCAATTTAATTTTGCTTTGCTTGTGTGATTACTGATTTTCCACTTAAACTGATTAAATTAGACCTGAAATGTTTCAGTTTTGTAAGATATTATATCTCCAAAACTACATAGTGTGTACTTGAATGGGATTTGGTTAAACTAAACAGTAGTGACTTGTACCTATTTTGGGACAGCAAAATAGAAAGGAAGGCACCAGGACAATTTCAAGCTATCTGGGGTGCCGGTTCACCTTTTCACTGCCTTGACATATAAGCAACTATTTCCTCAGTTTCCAAAGCACCACAGACCCAGGTGTTTATAGATCACAGCAATAGTAACATTTCTCAATTGATACCTATAAGCAGATCTCATTTGAAAAACACATTAAAATTAATGTAGTACCATGTAGAATAAGAGTGGTGAAAGTGGACATCCCTGTTTTGTTTCTAATATTTTAGTTTTTCCTTGTTGGGTATGATGTTAGCTGTGGGTTTGTCATATATGGCCCTTATTATGTTGAGATATTATCTCTCTATTCCCACTTTGCTGAGAGTTTTTATTATACCTGGGTGCTGAATTTTGTCAAAAGCCTTTATGTATCTATCGATATGATCATATGACTTTCATCTTTCATTTTGTTTATGTGGTGTATCACATACATTGACTTGCAGATACTGTTCCAACCTTGCATCCTCAGAATGAATAAATCTCACTTGCATCCTCGGGATGAATCCCACAACATCTGACCTTTTCAATGTATTGCTGGCTTCATTTTGCTAATATTTTGCTGAGGATTTTAGTATCTATACTCATCAGGGATATTGGTCTATAATTTTCTTTCTCTGTAGTATTGTTATCGGATTTTCAAATTAGGATAATGTTGGCAAAAAACAAACAAGTGTTGGTGAGGATATGGAGAAAAGGGAACTGGCAGTCATCGTTGGTGGGAATGCAGACTGGTGCAGCCACTATGGAAAATAGTACCTAGGTTTCTTCAAAATTAAAAATGGATCTTCCTTATGGCCCAGCAAACTACTTCTGGGTGTATAGCCTAAAAATCCCAA
Source organism: Macrotus californicus (assembly GCA_007922815.1). Lineage (NCBI taxonomy): Eukaryota > Metazoa > Chordata > Mammalia > Chiroptera > Phyllostomidae > Macrotus > Macrotus californicus. Next base: position 11,146 of record VMDR010028786.1, on the reverse strand, counting down.
AACAATAATTTGAAGGACCACATGTACCCTCTGTTCATTGCTGCATAATTTATAATAGCCAAACTATGGAAGAAACCCAAGTGCCCATCAATAGATGAATAGATAATAAGGGTGTGGAACAGATGCACAATAGAATATTACTCTGCCATAAAAAAGAACAAAATCTTACCATTTGCGAGAGTGTGGGTGGACATAGAGAGCATATTGGTAAGTGAAATAAGTCAGTCAGAGAAAGACAAATACCATGTGATTTCACTTATATGTGGCATCTAAAAAACAATATAAACAAAACAGTAAAACAGAAACAGACTGGCAGATATAGAGAACAGACTGATGTTTGCCAGAGGGAAGGGAGTTTGGAGGACTGGATGAAAAAGGTGAAGAGATTGAGGAGTACAGACAGTATTACAGAACAGTCCTGGGGATGTAAAGTACAGCACAGGAAATATAGTCATTAATATTGTAATGACTGCATATGGTGCCAGTTGGGTATTGGAAATATCAGGGGAAAGATAAATTACATGGTTATCTAATGACTATGCTGCACACCTAAAACAAATACAAAGTAACACTAAATGTAAACTATCATTTTTAAGAGGCTGGGTGAAACAGAGAAGAAAATTAGAAATAGGACACTCGGCTTTTAATCTCTATGAGTAACTGGCTGTGTGACTTTAGTAGTTTAACATCTGAGACACATTATTTTTCAAATGCGGACAGACTGTAGACCAAGTAGCCTATGGTTCTGCAAGTGTGGATGTTAACACGTGAGGAAAATAGCTCCAGTCTTCTTCTGGTATGATAGAAAAATAATTAGAGTAAGATGCAGAAAACACAGTGCATGTAATTAATTGTCATTGTAAAAGGAAATGGCATAATCATTAAAATGTTTTATTCTAAAAAATGATGTGAAATTAGACTTTTGATCTTAGAAGGAAACACCCACATGTAACACTGACTACAGACAATATTTTTTGCAAATTCCTCTAGCTTAGACTTCTCTGTGATCTTCTGTAAGAGGAACACAGTTTTGCTTGACAATCCCTAGCTCTTTATTATACATCTTACTCAATGGAAGCGACATCCTCTAACAAAAGTTTCAGTAATGTGAATGTACAGCAGAGAATGTTCTCTTTAATTAACATTTAAAAAATTTTGCATCACGAGAGATAGGTTTATCTATTATTTTTCAACAAATGCTGCTTTAAGGACTGTATGTCTACATGTAGGAAAAATGAACTTCATTTTATTTGCAACATATTACAATGACTTGTAATCATGAGCCTAAATGTAAAACTTAAAATTACAAAACTTCCTGGAAGTTATGATCTCAGGTTAGGTAAAGATTTCTTAGATATGGTCTCACAAGTATAATTTTATCGAAGAACAAATTGCTGAACCTGACCGTTAAAATAAAAAAAACTCCTGCTCTTGGAAAGACACTGTTAAAAGAATAGGGAGAGAAACCACAAACTGAGAGAAAATATGTACAAATCGTGAGTCTGATAAATGACTTACACCGGTATATACCAAGGAACTTCTCAAATGCAGTGATAAGAAAACAAACCATTTCAGTAGTAAATGAGTGAAAAATATTGACAGTTGACTGCAGAAGACACGGAGGTGGCAAATGCACACAGTAAAGTGCTCAACATTATTTGTTATTGGGCCATGGAAATTAAAGCTACGAAGAGACACAACTACACATCTGTTACAATGGTTATAAATTAAAAGGCTCCATTACAAAAGTTATCTGATAACTGAAGTAATGAGAATTATTTTATAGTTATGGTGAAAGTGAAATGAAAATGTTGAGGAAATTCAAAATAATTAAGTGAATGAAGCCAGACAAAAAGATTACATACTGGATGACTCAATTTATATATAATTAATATGTAAGGACAGAAAACAGATCAGTGGTTGCCTAGGGGTGACTAAGCCACAGAGAGAGACAAGAATTATAAAGGGCATAAGGAAACTTTAAGGGGTGATGAATATGTTGATTATCCAGATTATGGTTATAGTTTCATGAATGTATACATACAATACATCAAGACTTAAATAAGTACAACTTTATGGGTCAATTATTATACGTCAATAAAGCTGTTAAAGTTTATACAAGACGAATTTTAAAACATGATACATTAAATTCTTTTCATATGTATTTCGGCTCATTTTGATTTGGCCTTGTGTCCTACATTACTAGAAATACAAGTAAAAAACAAAACAACACATACCTTCCCACTTCAAGACCTTAAATTAGGGGACCTAATTAACTCTTGATGGCATAGCAAGTTAATTTTTCTACAAATCATCTCATGCTACAATGTAAATATAAGCTAGATGATATTTTAATTCATTGCTGAGCTAGAAACAATGTATGGGTAGTCAATATAGACCCCCAAAATTGTAAGCATGCAAATAAATAAATGAAGAGGGCGATGAAAATAGAGCCATGACTATACATGACTTGTAAACTGTGAAGAACTGGAGGCCGAGCTTTGCAGCCCCTGCAAAGTCAGAAGCCATGCCTGAGCATCCTCAAGCAGGCCTGGATCCTCAATGGGGCTATTCCACAGTGAAAGGAGGCGCCAGGGAAAATGAAAATTGCCAGCCACAAAATAGATTCCACCCCAGGATATTTGTCATTTCCTAGGTGGCTACAGGGGGAAATGTAATTAATAATACTCTTTACAGGCAATTTATAGTCATTAACCTGTTCTCATATAAGTCTGGTTTTCAAATTTACACTAAACGTTTCGGGAAACTTCAAGCTGTGATATTAAATTAACATGGTGTTAGGTTGGGGACACAACCTGCCATTAAGCAGAGGCCAGCAGAAACCTCTTTGGAGAACTCAGACTAATACAAAACAAAGCAAAATTTTGAAATTCAAGTGGTCTTGTTGGCAGGTTTGTGAGAATTGCATTTTTCCCTTTTTCGTATATTTTTGCATTATAACATAATATGCACATTTAAACCTTTAAATTATGAATAAACAGGGTGTGATTGGTGTTAGGAGAGAAGTATATGAAGAGGTCTCTTACACTTTGGGGAGATTCTAAGCAAAGGACCTCGGTGTGCAAATCCACAGCATGTTGCTGCCCTGGGGCGTTCAGCTCATGGAGGCCGCATAGCATCCTCTAGATCTTACACAGCCACTGGATCATTTCACCAAGTGAATAGCTTGATCAACTTTACATTTCAGAAAGGTCATTCTGGCAGGGCACTTTGAAAGATAAAAAACAAAAATTAAACTTTAGGAGGTATAATTGATACTGGGGTTGAGTTGATGGAGATGGAACTGGAGAAAAAGAGACCTAATTAGAGATATTTAGGAGGTAGAATTGAGGTGATTTGATGATCCAATGATGTGGCAAGATAAAAGAGAGAGGGAGGAGCCTGGGAAGATTATCTGTCTCTCAGCTTGGATTCAAGGTGAATACAGGTTGCCTTCACTAGTATATGTGATGAAGGAAGACCAAATTTGGAGTAATAGATACAGAGCCCATTTTAAGAGCTGCCACATTTGGGGCTTCTTTAGGACGTTCAGAAAGCGATGTGTGGTTTGCACTGGGATCAGAGGAAACAAAGTAGCTTCAGAGTGGGGCAAGCAAACGGGGACTTGGGGAATGTCACTCTCAAGACAGAAGAGCAAATGATGACATAAAGTGCCTGTATTCTATGCTGTACACCTGAAACAAATACAAAATGATATTGTATGTAAACTATAATTGAAAAAGTTTAAAAATATAAAAAAAATCTAGAAAAAAATTAAAAAAATAAAGTGTGTATTTTTTATTTTTTTAATAGAAAGCCTCACAATTTAATTAAAACTAATTCTTGTTGAGGGCCTACTTATGTCAAATTTCCAGCTCTGGGCTGCAGTGGAAGCAAAGGCATATCATGCCCCTTCAATCCTGTTTTTGAGACAGGGCAAATTCTCTGTGACACTAATAATGCTCTGTCTCACTTCTGGGAAATCGTGCGCTTCAGTTGCCCTGTTGTGAACACCCTCTCCTAATCTGGACTCTCCCTTCCTCACGCTGGGCCTCAGTGTGCGTGTCGCCACTGTAGGGAAGATTCCTTTTGACTCATTTCTCTCCCCCCTAAGATTAGGTCAATTCATCCATAAGGGTTATAACTTTGCGGCTGGCAGAATCCCAGTGCCCAATATGATGTCTGATAATCAGTATTTAATAAACATCTGTCAAATATTAAATGCTGTTTATTTAAGACATAATGGCTGATGCGCAAAAGAAGTTTCTTATCAAATGTTAGCACAGCATGGTATGCTTGGAGACATCCTTAGTTGTTTTATGCGTGTGTCTCTTTCCAGTGAAATACAAATAACTCCAGGTTGAAGACTATATCTTTTCCTTTTTTGGCATTACTCATCTTGCCTGACATACTGTTCAGATAATTTTCATAGCATTGACTTGAACAATATTTTAGGCTACACTTGAGATTATCCATTTTGCATTATGTTCATAGTAAATATTCTACTCCAAACCTGATGATTTATGTATTTAACTGAGGACTGATTTGCCCCAAAGGACCTATTAGCACCTCAAGATTGGCTCCGTAAACCTGATAAAACCTGATGATCATCAGTATTAGTGATTTGTTAGATCCTTTAAATGAAATTTAAACAGAGGAGCAGACCACACCAAGTTAAAGGCTTAATCTGGTTATGATTTTAGAAGGCAAAAGTTGCCAATGTAATTTCTCACTTTTAATGGTGAAAGAGGCCTTTGCATTCTTCATTTCTTAATTTTGGAATTATTTTCAGTTCATTTAATTAAATTAAAAAAAATAACTTTCTTTATCAAAACTGCATAAGGAACTTAAATTTTAAAACCTCTAAAAATTTAACTCTCAATCTGTGTTTTGTTGTTAGAGCCAGGGATGGGTTGGCTTATTGATTTAATTTCTTTTTCTAATATATGACTCTGTGCTTGAGAAAGAGATGGAGAGAAATGAGAGTGAGAAAAAAAAGAAACAGAACATTTGACTAATGACCTTTTAAACAAATCAAAACAACAATCTATTTATATCCACGGGGAAACGTTCATCCTTTGAAGGCATCTCAGTCTCTTTATCCTATGTAGCCTTTTTAGGTGTTCCATTTTAATCCTGATCTAAATAAAGAAAGTAAAGGTTGCACAGGATCAAATTTAGTCCTGCTAAGTGAGAAATCTATTAGGTTGGGAACTCTGTCCAAGTTGTTTTGCTGGGATATTGGTTTCTTTCCCAGTAACAACCTTGCTTTGTACCCATTGAGCACAGCCTCCTGTCTTGTCCACCTTCATCACCTACCACCGTCTCAAGGAGAGCTCAGAGTGAGCCTTGTAGCACATTTCTATGCAGAACCAGCACTTCAAAGGTGAAAGACCCTGTATGACTGCAACAGTGTCCTGGACGTTCCTGTGTGCTCACCATTTTCACCCCCAATATGACTCTGGTAGGTACAGAACATAAAACCATTGCAAAATGTAATCAGTAGTAGTTTATGTTAGGGAAGTTCAGATCACATAAACAACATCAAGTAGCTTTTCTTGTTAAATTCACTCATAAGGACCATTTTAGTTCCTGCTATTTTCAGGAAAAACAAAAACAAAACAACCTCCCTCAATGGAGTCCTTGAAAGAAAAGCTTATAGAGCAGCCTTTCAGCACAGTTTTATTGGCCTAAGCTACTGCTATTTAGGGTTCAGACATGTGATGTAGCTGAGGAGAAGATATCTCTTTGGGTAGGTGAGGAAATATCACATAGATTTGTTAAGTCGTGGTCTTTCCATGTATTTGCTCTTACTGATCTTAAGGAATACTTTTAGCTCTAATAGGTTCTAAAGACACAGGCAGCAATAAAGGCAGAGTTATGAGTATGCTGGCCACACGCCTAGTCTTTCAAACCAGGGCGCTTCAGAAACTAGAGAGACTCTCCTAAAAATTATGCCAGTGCAGAAAGTATCAACCAGGACTGTGACCCTGCCTGGAAGACTGGGGCCTATGGTCACCTTAATTATGAGGGGAGGGCAATTAACAATGGAATGCTAATAGAATCCATTAGAACTAAAGGACTAGGGTTTAGTTTGGCAAGTGGTGATATTTATTTGACAAATCTGATGAATAAATATGAAGCCAACCTCCTATATTAATGTGGAAGGTGAATAATTTGATTGGAGTTATTAAGACCATTAAAACTGATTGCTTTAAGATTTGTTGTTATTCACTTAGATTAAAAGATAAATCAATGTCAGCATTTTTCCTGGGACCCTCCCCTGAAAAATCAATCAGTGACTAACTTAGTATGTGCCTTCTGTTTCTTCTGTCACTTTGGTTTTCATTTTCACAGGCTGGTTTTTGTCCTTGAAGGTAGCAATAGTTTTATTTGTGTAGAATATGAACCATGTCACTTCTTTCATCACAGCTGTTGAAAATTGTCATTCACAAATATGTAGTTACTTTGCTTCGTGGAATTGAGACTTTGCAAATTTTTAAGCCACTTAGAAGAAATGTGTGCATGATTTATAGAACAAGCAAACAAAGCGTGACCTTTCCTGCACTGACTAACAGTGCTATAGTTCAGAACGGCAGTTTACGATAGATTCACTCACATTGAACAATTTTATTAATATGTATAAGGTATCATACAAATATGTAGCATGAAAATATAATGGATTTAAATAAAAGTTGTACCAAACATTTATATTGTTCTAGTATAAGTTAGAAAGCTCAGATTACTTTCCCTGAGTTCAATTTTCTGATCACAGAACACCTCACATAAAATTTGAGAATGCCATGCAAGAAATTATTTCATTTTTAGTTTAACATTATATTATTTTTAATTACATATACTTTTACACACCATAAATTGATAGCTGCCTAAAAATGGAGTACAATTTACTTCACCTAAAGACAATTGAAACTAAACATCGATAGATATGTTAAAAATCATTTTGACAAGTTTTGCTTCCCTTCCAGTGACCCAGAATGCACGTGAACTCCAGAAGGATATGCTATAAAGTCACTTGGAGATCAGTCGTAACTGCTCAGCTTGGCCTCTTTAGCAGCCACAGAAAGTGCTTTGAAACAGTATAAAATTACCGTTCTTTTTTATTTTTGCCTTGCAGTGTCAGGAATTGAGTGAGATAGGTTTAGAATGATGAGTTCACTACACTTTTATACAGGAGATGCATACCAGGGTCCCCAGCACAGTGGTACCAACCTCACAGGCGCACGGTGAGCTCATGGACCTGAAAATCACAGCCCTGCAGGGCACTGCTGCCGGCCCTCACCTGCCTTAAGTTCCTCGAGGGCAGGGACCATCTGTACATCTCTAAGTCCTGGTTCTATGTGTTAAAACAGCAGTGTCGGTGACTGTTTCCTAAATGGAATATTTAAATACATAAAACTAAAATTATCATATTCTTGAGTTAAGATAGTATCATTGTGCTCATATCATTTTGTTTCCTTTGGTTAAAATGCAGAATTATTTGAGGTTCCTTTTTTTCATGAAAATTCTTCAGAAAACCATGCTAAATATGTTCTTCCCTCTTCTTCCCCCACCCAATATTTAACTTACCACAGCTTCATGCGCACGGGGACAGTGGATGAATATTTCTGGTCAATAGTCACAAACCAAGTATTTTAAAGTCAACTTGTTTCTCTCCAGTGGCTCTGGCAGTCCCGTTTCCTTTAATCCAGAGTGAATTTTCCAGTTGAGCTTTGCTTTGGCAATTCTTTATTGAGTGCATCTCAAGTCACATGTGACTGTATATGAAGAAGCGGTGTTAACGTGGGGAGAAATATTCCTAGAAAAAATTAAGAAGTGGACAAGTCCCTTTTTGGGTCGTCCCCACACATCCTTTGAGCACTTCCCTGTTTCCCATGAAAGCCACTATTTCCTCATTGCCTGGGTTCTTTCTTATAACATTGAAGAATGTAGGGAATGCATCTTGAAGTTTTCTAACTAGTGTTTCACATTTTCAACAAAACTATAAACTCATGATTATAGAACAATGAATACTTTTTAACCATGTGCATGGGTGACCCCCAAAAGAAAACATGACTGTCTCTTAAAATAACAAATCTATTCAGACAAATAGACAAGCTGACCTTTGAAGAGGCTCAGTTAATATGATCATATTTAAAACCTTCCACAATGACCATCCAAAATAAGAAAGCAAAGGTCAAGCCAAGGCCATATTTTAAATTTTCATTGTTATCCTAAGGCTATTCAAGCAAAATGAAATTTAGAAAATGATCCAATTTTGTTTCCATATTCATGTGTGAGGACAATTTATCTTTTGAATAATTCAATCCAGTTTTTCTCTGGATGAGTGAGGAAAGAGAAGCCTTAAATGTTTGTGAGTTAAAAGGTCCGGGAATATGAAGGAAAAAGTGGGGCTGTCGCAGCAGAAAAGGGGGAGATTTTTTCCACCACAGCTACCTACATGTCCTTGCTACTGATTTACTTTATTTCCAATGCCCTTCAAGGAAGCACACAGCGGTCTCTCTTTATCTCATTCAGGGCATGGCCCAGCAGGTTTTCTTGGGAGATCAAATAGTGCAATGTAATATTATGGCGACAGTGCACTTGGGAACTAATGTTTCTGATAAAGCAACGGAGAAAATTAATTGGGCTAAGTATCATCCATACATGAGTGGCATGAAGCTATTTTGTCATAGAGAAGAAGTCCAGGAAGTAGGACAGAAGGAAGAAATAGTGAGTGGTAATCCTTTTCAAATCACTCTGCCTTAAAATACTTCAAATCACAAAATACAAAAACAGTATCTAAGAAGGTAAATACAAATAAAAGGAGAAAAAATCTCTTTCATGTCAGGTAACACATTACCAAAATCACCAGAGGAAAACAATCTAGCCTCTGTCCTTGATAACAATCACATCCTGACTTTAAACTGTCACAAAGCTCAGAAAAGAATGTGCAAGTTTTATTCCTATAAGGGCAGAGAGGATTCTTCCTTCTTCATTTGTCTGGCTCTTTGATATTTGTCTGATGTGTCTCCTGTGAACATTTTTTTCTTTTATTCTGAGCGCTAACTTATTTTTAAGTGAAATAACAGTAATAAAAATGTGCAGAGTTGATTGCTTAGAAGATTAATGTTTTTAAGGTTGATGTCCTCTCTTTAGCCATATAGTATAATAACCAGAAAAGAGAAAGAGAACAAAAAATAACTTACATGCTTCTCTACTAATATACTATCCTCTACTGCAGGTACTTCCTAGAATAATCTGAGGATTTCTTTAATATGACTTGTTATATTTTCTCTTCTGAGTAGATATACCTTATTTCTTCTTACTCCAAATAAATGACCCTGTTTTACTAGAGAAAGGTGGCAATTAATCTGTAGCCACATTTCTTGTAAAAATTCAGAGGTGATATTTTTCCAGACAGAGATGGGCCTAGAGCTGGTCTGCCTCATGCTGGCCTGTATGTTTGCATTCTTGACTTCATGTCCAGGTGATTTTGAGAGTACACTTATTAAGGATGGGGCCAGTAATACAAAGGAAGGACTTAGGATAAAAGAAGTAACAGGAGAGAGCCTAGGTGGTACTTTGTGCTTTGGCTCCCAAACTTTGGCATCTCTGGGCCACAGTGGCAGAAGAGTTGTCTTGGGCCACACAACACCATTAAACACCAATGGAGTATTGGTGTTATCCAATAAACATCATTTATTGAGTAAACTATCTCTAGCCCATTGTATGTGCTTGCCATTTATAAAAGTGTGGGTATATTTCTGGGGTCTCTGTTGTGTTCCATTGATCTATGTGTCTGTTCTTATGCCAGTGCTAGGCTGTTTTGATTACACTGGCCTTATAGTGTAGTTTTATATTAGATATTGTGATCTCTCCTACTTTGTTCTTCTTTCTCAAAATTGCCATGGCTATTTGGGATCGTTTGTGGTTCCATATAAATTTTTGAAATGTTTGTCACAAGAACTTTCTGAGTTAACTACTTTTAAATGTACTACATGATGCAAATAAATCAACAATGATCTTCCCATTAAGGGAAAATCGCCACCAATAATTGCCTACATTTGCTTCTATGTATGAAATTATATATATATATATATATATATATATACACACACACACACACACACACACATACATACACACACACATACACACATACATATGATATATATAAATATAATCTTCCAAAGGAAGGGTCATATTGTATATTCAGTTTTCAAATCTCTCTTTTTTACAAATACTCATTTTGTGTGTTCTACGTATAATTAGAATTGTGTTATCTCAATAAAATAATTTGGGAAGAATTGATATCATAACACTGATATTATAAGAATTATTATAACACTGATCATCCCCATGTAATTTGCCTGTTTTATTCAAGTATTTTATACCTCTCAGCAAAACTTAGGTTTCTCAATAGTAAGTCTTGTACAGGAGTTTTTAGAACCCTCTTCTTGATGGCTAACCTTATAGTTTCACTCTGGTATTGCTCACTTTGTTTTTACAAGGCTATCTAGTTTTCCTTTCCTCGACTTCTTCTAAGCCACATTGGTTTGAAACATTTGGGAAGGAGGTATACTTTTTTTATTCCACAGAAGAAATGCTTTAATTTTTGGTTAGTGCATTTGTCTCTATTTGTGCGGTTTAATGTTGAGGTTGTCTGGATGTGAACACGGCTATGAGTTTTTATCTGTTGTATTGCAGTCATTTTGTGACTCGCAAATCTGTCCTGCATAGTGCCTTCCATATTGAGATGACAGAATAATGCTAATTTGTCATCATTATCAAATTGTTCGTGTAGCCACTTTCTCAAGCCCTTTGTAAAATGCCACAATGATAGTCATAGGATTTTAATGAAGAGCAGTCAACTATACTGCAATGTTATGAAGAGAAGACAATCTTGAATTCTTAAAGTTTGCAAATAATGATACCCCTATCTGTAAACTCTTCCAGTTAGATTAACTCATCATAAAAAATAAGTTTGCATAGGAAACTAAAGAAATATTTCTTTTAAATAACTCTAAGGATTTACAAAGAACTTTAATCTTGCTATTTTTAACATCATGATGTTGGAACAGGAGAAACAGAGTGTGAAATAGAAGAAAAATAAAAGGTAATGAAAGTAGAAATGACAAATTTAAAC
>VMDR010028785.1:0-13008 GCA_007922815.1 Macrotus californicus | reverse complement strand
TTCAGTTAGACAATCAAATTACCAAAGTATAATAATTGTACTTTTGCCTTCTCTTTTTCAATATTTTCAGTATATGCTTTTATTTTTCTGTCATATCCATTTTAGTTCCAAGCACTTTAGAATGATGTTAAAAAGCAGGTGTATGCCTCTCTTGTTTCTCATTCTAGTGGGGATGATTTTTTTGTTTTATCTTTAGGTATAATATCAGTATAATTGGATTGAGAACTTTTCTTTTTCAATTTATGTTAAGAAAGTACTACCATATTCATATTCTACTGAGTTTCTTTTAAAATCAAAAGTGTATTTCAGGGCTGGGTGGAGGTGGTCAAAGAGGAGGAAAATGGGGGATATTTGTAATAGTTTTAAGAATAAAAAAGAGTAGATTCAATTTTTCAAATGTCTTTTTAGCACTTAGAGATGATCATATACTCTTCCTCCTTTGACTTATTAAATTTGATTAATTTACTAGTGTTGAAAAGTATCTTGCCTTCTTGGAGTGAATTGTATTAGGTTATTGTTTTGTTTATTTATTGCTTCATAATAATCTGCATCAAAAATTTCATTTTGCTCTGTTTTGTGGATCACAAACTGGTGAAGGGCTGAGGTGGATGATTTATCTCTGATCAGCTGGGAGGTGGGAGCAGAAGGATCCAGTTCCAACATGGGTTCTTCAGTTAATGTCTGTTGCCTGGGTAATCCTTTGCCTCTTCTTTTGCTCCACATGGCCTCTCTTCCTGTAGTAACTACCCATGTCACTTGAGCATCTCATGGGACAATGACTTCAGGGTAGTTGTACTTCTTATACTTTATTTGGCTTTATTTTTTTAAGTATATTTTATTGATTATTCTATTATAGTTGTCCCAATATTTTATCCCCTTTATCCCCCTCTGCCCTGCAACCCTGTACCCTCCAGCACTGCCCCCCACACCTTAGTTGATGTCCATGGCTTGTACATATAAGTTCTTTGGCTTCTCCATTTCCTGTACTATTCTTAACCTCCCCCTGTCTATTTTGTACCTAACATTTATGCTTCTTATTCCCTGTACCATATTACCTCACTCTCCCCACTTCCCTTCCCCACTTATAACTCTCCATGTGATCTCCATTTCTGTGATTCTCTTCCTATTCTAGTTGTTTGCTTGGTTTTTGTTTTTTAGGTTTGGTTGTTAATAGGTGTGTTTGTTGTCATTTTACTGTTCATAGTTTTGATCTTCTTTTTCTTAGGTAAGTCCCTTTAACATTTCACATAATAAGGGCTTGGTGATGATGAACTCCTTTAACTTGACCTTATCTGGCAAGCACTTTATTTGCCTTTCCATTTTAAATGATAGATTTGCTGGAGAGAATAATCTTGGATGTAGGTCCTCGCCTTTCATAACTTCAAATATTTCTTTCCAGCTCCTTCTTTCCTGCAAGATTTCCTTTGAGAAATCAGCTGATAGTCTTATGGGAATTCATTTGTAGGTTACTGTCTCCTTTTCTCTTGCTGCTTTTAAGATTCTCTCCTTATCTTTAATCTTGGATAATGGAATTATGATGTCCCTTGGTGTGCTCCTCCTAGGGTCCATCTTCTTTGGGACTGTCTGAGCTTCCTGGACTTGTATGTCTAGTCCCTTCACCAGATTGGGGAAGTTTTCTTTCATTATTTTTTCAAATAAGTTTTCAGTTTCTTGCTCTTTATTTTCTGATTCTTGTACCCCTATTATTTGGATGTTGGAGCATTTAAAGTTGTCCCAGAGGTTCCTCAGCCTCTCCTCATTTTTTTGAATTCTTGTTTCTTCATTCTGTTCCGGTTGGATGTTTATTTCTTCCTTTTGTTCCAAATTGTTAATTTGAGTCCTGATCCCTTTCCCTTCACTGTTGGTTCCCTGTATATTTTCCTTTATTTCACTTTGTATAGCCTTCATTTCTTCCTTAATTTTATGACCAAATTCAATCATTTCTGTGAGTGTCCTGAGTACCAGTGTGTTGAACTTGACATCTGATAGGTTGTCTATCTTCTTGTTACTTAGTTCTTTCTCTGGAGTTTTGATCTGTTGTTTCATTTGGGCCATATTTCTTTGTCTTTGTGATGTGGTGCTCTCTGTGGGGGAGGGGTCAGAGAGGGAACAATGATGCTTGCTAGCTTGCTCAGCTCTACCCTCCTTTGGTCACTTACCTCGTTTCCCACAAGTGGATTGTGCTCTTTCCGGTGCTGATTCCTGGGTAGGCGGGCTTGTGTATGTTTTAGGATCCTGTGAGCCTTTCCAATGGACTCTACCAGGAGACTGGAATTTCTCCTGCTGTTACAAACGTAAAAGTTTTTATGACCAGAGTTTTTGATACTTTATTTCCTTGCACTAGAACCCTTGGTTGCACAGTCTGTCTTGCTCCCCAGTTGTTCCTCCTGGTTTATCTGCATGTGAATGTGGGGAATCCCTTCCAACAGCTGCCACCTTACCATGCGTCCTCTCTGCCTCTCCTACAAGTCTGGATGAATGTTTATTTCTTAACTTCTTGGTTGTAAGACTTCCATGCATTTTGATTTTTTTTGGCAGTTCTGCTTGTTTTTTGTTTTTAAGTTGATTGTTATCCTCCTTTTGGTTGTACAAAGAAGCAAAGTGTTTCTACCTATGCCTCCATCTTGGCTGAACTGACTTATTTGGCTTTCATGTCAGCTCAGATTCAGGCAAAGGGAATTAGGCTCCACCTCCCAAAAGGAAGAATAGCAAAGAATTTGGAGTCATCTTTAATTTACTGCCATTATGGCTCATTATTTTTAAAACATGTTACTGATTTAATTTGCTAGTATTTCTTTAAAATATTTGCATGAACATTTCTAAGTAATGTTGGTGTACAGGTTAGATTTTTGCTACATTTGCCAGGTTCTTGGTGCCAGGGTTATGCTAGTTAGTTTTTAAAGCAGAATTGGAAAATTTTGATCTCTTTTTAGCCACTTTCAGAGTAAATAACATTAGTATTGCTTATTTCTTGATGATTTATAAAATCTCCTAGGCCAAATGTCTTTTATAATTTGACAGTTCTTTAATAGTGGTTTTAGGTTTTAGTATCTTTGATGATATTAACTTATTCATATTTTTCACCTCTTCTTGAGACAATTGTGTGTGTGTGTGTATTAGGGCTGACATAGATGTGTTTTTTATTTGCCTATTTCAGTAGGAATATAGGAAGACAATTTAATGCATCATTCAAACTGACATCTTACAATGAATGTTTTTATACTTATTTTTTTGAGGTAGGAATATCTTAGGATACATGTCCATAGTGTTATTATAAGTGGAGAGTTAGGCAGAGTGATCCATAAACCTGTTTTTGTGGCACTTAAATATTGTGTTTTGAACTAAAACTATTTTGGAGCGAAATATGATCTTGTACTGACTGTACTCATAGAGCTGTCAAGACTGTCCCTACTGATAAAGGCTCTTATCAAGTTGTGTCAGCTCACAAAGAAGAGAAGGAAGATGAATCCTGAATAACTGAACTCACATGTCTGACTATTGATCATCGAGTCCAAGAAGAAGACAGTGAGGACCATGTGGATTAGGGGATAATTACTGGTGAATTTTCATTGATAGGCTTCTAGTGTGCCTTTTTTGTGGTGTATGTTTGTGTGCCTGGTACAAGGTTTAGAAAGTCTTTTGAGGAAGGATGAAGAGATTATGGAGAAGACAAGTAATGTAGGATGCTAGGAGAAGAGATGGAAGTCACTTGCTATTGGTGCAGTCTCAATTGTAGCATAACTTTCCCTGTCCTGGAAACAATTTCTCATAGGGAATGTGGTCTATATCACTAATGACAAGAGGAGACACCAGAACTCTGGATAAGTCAGACTAGAAGCAAATGGATGGGTGGATAACTCATCTGAAAGACTTTGAATCTGTGCTGCAAGGAGAGGTTACAGGAAACATGTATCCTAGTAAAGCATTTCACTGTTGAGAAAATAAGTTTTACTTACAAAAAAGCTATGGGTAGACCATGCAAAATTAGACCCAGAAATAATTGGAAAGGCGGCAGAGGAAAGATGAGAGTGTTTGAATAAGTTCTGAAAGCCCAAAGGCTAAGAATACCAGGATAATTTAAAAATACAGGAAAAATTTGAAAACACATGTAGCTTCAGGGAGGGTTGGCCAAAGAACAGAAACAGAGAAAACCATAGGAAATGGAAAAGGGGAAATGGAAAGGGATGAAGATGTTACCCTTATAGGAATGCAGACACATTTGGAAAGAGGCCAACAAAGCCAGGCCAATAAGTGCTCTGGATGGAATTTAGTGTATGTAACCGAGGAATGAAAGCAAAACCCACCACTATGCTAGTAATAGAGGGTGGGAAGACTACCAAAACACCAGGGGGAGGACAATGTGGGTTTCAACAGAAGGCAGTATATTGTCTTCAGAGGCACTTGAGCATACGGCACGGCAATTAGACATATGATCTAGAGAATGCAAGTGCAAAGGGCAAAATAAGGAAAAGAATGTCTGGCCACTCTATATATAAACCTGTAAGTCTGAACTAAATTTCTCTTTGTCTACTCTGGTTACTGTTTGTGCCTTTGTTGACGAGTAAAACATTTCCACAAAGTGGTTTGGGGGTATTTTAGTGAAATGAGGTTAGTGAAATGAGGTGGAAAATGGAGGACTGAGAAGATTTTGTGATATTTGATATTTGCTTTATAATACAAAACCAGATTTGTTTCTGTTTTTGGTTGTTCCTGTGTGCTTTGCAAAATTAATCTCATGGTTTAACAACTTATACCTTGAGCACCTCTAAATTTTGTGCTTAATAGCAAATAATTTAAGCAAGAGCTTTATTATCTCTCCCTGGAGCAGCCTGGGCACACCTTTAAGGAATTGTGTCTTCCAAGAATTCAGTTGATCACATACTCCTCACCTCAGTGTTTTGGGGAAGAGATTTGGTATGTAGCTACGTATTTGTATTTTTGTTTCAGCAGAGTTAGAATTCACTTTGTAAGGAGTAAATACTTTCTTTGGAAGATGGGATGGCACTTTAAAGTGACCAGAAAAGGGGTAAAAGAATCTCTTAACTTATCTTCTTTTTAGTGGAATGGTTTTAAAAATAAAATACAATAAAACCTACCACTCAACATGGTAAGTGAGGCCCAAACTAACCCAAAGAAAGAGAAATATCTCTATGGGAACTCATAAACTAAGGTATTGATTTTTGTGGCAACCTCTTTGTTATCTGGGAAAAGGCAAGTCTCTAGGAAGAAAAAAAGTATGACATGGTGGGAAGGAAAAAATATGGAAGAATCTCATCTTAGTCATTTAAGAACTATTTCATAGACACTGTACTGTTTTCTAGATACTTTAACGTTGCAATGATATTTAGGGCTTCTCAATTAGAGTGAAAGTTTTCTGAGAAACCTGTCTTTTCAGGTTTCTTAACAACAACCTATAAGTCAAATAGTTAAATTTCAAAAGAATGTTATTCTCGCCTGGTTGGTGCGTCTCACTTGGTTGGAGCATCATCTCATGCACTGAAAATTCCTGGGTTTGATTCCCAGTCGGGGCACATAAATAGGGTGCAACTTCTGTCCCTGGTTGCAGTGCATATGGGAGGCAGCCAGTTGATGTTTCTCTCACGTTAATGTTTCTCTCTTTCTCTCTCTCTTGCCTTTCCTCTCTCTTTCTCTGGAATCAATAAATATATTAAAAAAAAGAATCTTATTTTCTTTGACTTCTCTACAGCATGTGACTATGGTGAAGAATTTTCTTTTTAGATACTCACTATTTTCTGTCCTTCTCCATCGTCACTGCTCTGGTCGGGCTCTCATCTTCTCTCACCTGCAGTTTGTCCCCGTCCCCCACCTGCCACTTCATCCTCCATCTTGCCATCAAAGTGGTTGGTTATTGGTAAATTTGCATCCCTGCTTAAAAACCTGTGATAGCTCCTCATTATATACAGGAAAAGTTACGCAAGTCCTTGGCCTTGTAACCTACCACAAACCCAGTGGATGGAGGATGATAATCCCCCCTCAGTTGGACTCAGTCATGTTTTTCCTCCCCAGAACCTACTCTCCAGCCACACAAGACAACATGTGGGTCTCCAAGTGCCTCCTATTATTTATTTGGGTCTTAGAAAAAGACCATAGCTGTGAAGACTGGAACCTCAGTTGTAGTGGAGAACAGAGGAAGGATGGAAAACCGAAGGGCCTGTTTGACTGATCATGATCTCAGCTGTCTGGGCAAAGTGGTTTACCACTCTGAAAATAACTGTTGCTTGCATATGATGACGACAGTGGAGAATTCATGGCTTGAGAACAGAGCGAAGTGTATTGGTCTATGTTCAGCACGTTCACTATGTTGTTTTGGGGTAGGAGAGGGGTGGTTGTTGGATAAGGGGAGGCAAAAGGATGAAAGTGCAAGGGAAGTGACAAATGCCTCCATTTGTCTGAACTTACTCTGAACCACTCTCATATAGGAATCAAGTTTCCCGGAGAACAGGTTCATGGGTTAAAGAGAGGCTTTTGAGAGGCTATTTTGGGCTATTATTGTGGATGCTGTTACCGTTAGTGTGCCTGTGTATGCATTATAACCATGGTGACCATGTGTTTTCCAGGTTAGCATGGGTCAAGGTGGTAAATTTTAATACTTACTTGGGAAAATGTGGTCACCATAGCTGTGGACTGCAAAGCAGAGTGACCCTTAGATAAGCAGTGCCTGGGATGCCGCACTGGGCAAACAATTAGGAAAAATGTAACATGTTGAGTAAAAGCAGAGCAAACCATGGAGCCTGACTTCTACCACCCCACACTGTCTTCTTTTGAGCAGTTTGGTACAATTTATCTTTTTAAAATAACCTTTAAGTGGGCCAATTCTAGAGTTGAAGTGATTAAGCATGGATCTTTGGGTTGGTTTTGAAATCCAGGACATGAAGTGTTGAATTTTAACGATGAAATTGAAATAGAGCATGTTTTAGAGCCTTCAAGTTTTCATAGGACCTTGAATTGAAAAAGGAAAAAACACTGTGACACTTTCCATAATGACCATTAGAATTTGGTCAGAACATCTGTTTTTGAGTCCCTTCGCAGCACTTACTCCAGGTTCCCTTGCAATACAGGTGGGAGCCAAGCACAGAATGTTTGCCGGCATCTCTGAAATGAGGTAGGAAAGATGATAGAATCATTATTGCCTTCCCTGCTACAGTCAACGGTAGCAGAAGAGAATCTTGCTTTTCCACCATATGCTTCTGTACATCCAGTTTCAAATAGCTGCTCCTCTCCCAGCTCCACCAGAATGGGGACAGCCAATCCTGCAGATTTTCCTTAGACATTGGACTTCCAATAATCAAGCATCATTTTCTCAGACTCCTAAAGCCTGCCTGTTTTTAATGCTGCATATTCTCAGTGCAAATGACACCAAACTTCAGAATAATGAGACATAGTTTTACACTTTGCTTTCTACAGAGGTAACCAGGAGCAGATGCCATGTGCACTGGGCATTTCAGGGTGCTCATGATTTCCTGTTGAGCTGGAAAGGTGTAAAGTATGAGCAGCATGGTGATCCAAGGCTGGGATGGACCTAAGTATCGGGTAAGGATGCTTGTGGTCTGTGTTCTCACTATCCCACCTATGTCCTTGTGTAAGTCAAGCTTCCACTTGCTTTCTTCGTGGCTGAACACATTGTGAGCACTCAGTGTTCCCTCTCAACCCCTGGAAACTGTTGTCTTGAAATTTGTCGACATTTGGGACAGCACTGGCAATGGTAGAACAAGTGTGTCCCATCTCAGTGGCTCCATTGCGTAGAAGAGGGTGCTTGATGTCTGTATCTGCCTTCCCAAATCTTTCTGCTCCTCTTCATCCTGCTCTGTGCCCCAGGAGGCTGACATGTGGACTGCCTCAAGGAGTTACTCTGCCCTCAGCTTCTGGTTGGTTGGGTTTGGCAGTGGGAGCTCAGGGGCAGATGGATGGGAGAGAGGAGAATGGGGCCCTCTCTCCCTGTGTGCTTGTGGTGTGTTGGCACTTTCTCAACTGAAAGTCTCAGCTCCTGTCAGCTCCATACAGCTTTGTCTCTGGATTCTGCTGTGTGGGCCCAGGGTGATAGCATCGCGCTATGATGATCTCTGAGGGAAATACACCATCTCTTGTGTTTTGCCCTACACCCCTCCCCCAACCCCACCTATACCTTTGTAAAGAGTCCCTTAATTAAAGTCTCAAATTTCTCAATTTGGGTGTGGCACCTCTTTCCTACTGGAACCCTACCTGATACAGGTTATAAAATAAATGATGTTGGCAAAAGAGTCCTGAAGGACTTAGGGCTGACCCCCAGAATGTGGCAACGAGCAGTGTAACTAACGTGCACGTGTGTCAGTTGCACCAGACCCTGCGGGCAGGACGGAAGTGCGCCCTGGGTGTGATTCCTGTTGCTGATTCTGAGATGCTGCCTGGGTCCCCAGAGGCAGCTGCACCACAGCTCTGGCTTTTATTTGGAGTCTGGGAGAGAGGAGGGAGGAACCCTTCTTCATTAGTACTGCTGGCGTAGAAAGAGGTTCTGAGTCAGCAAGTGAGGATAGATGATTTTGCAGCGTCGCCCTGTCACCAGTGCCGCGGTCTCTCCTCTGGCGCTGGTGGCCCAGGTCCATCCTGGTGACAGGCGTCAAGCTGCCCTGGAGCGTGGGGCCTGGTGCCTCCCTCCTGCAGTCTTCTTTGGCATCCCTGTCTCCCTGCAAAGCAGAGCCCATTAGCAAGTGAAATGTCATAGTTACAAACAAACAAACAGGCCCTGCAGTCTGCCAAGTCGTCTGGGAGAAATCACAAAGAAATCTCAGTGTCCTGTGCCTCCTTGGGGCCTCCTCTCAGGAGATTCAGTAATCCTTTCAAGGCGGGAGCGGGGCTCACTTTTTTCCTGGATGCTACTGGGTCACCATGTCCAATGCTTTCTACCAGTGACTGCCTGACCAAGCCCGGTGAGTCCCAGGGGGCTGGGTTACCCTTTGTATACTCCTATTTAGGCTGATTGGTCCCTGGGACTTAATTGATTCCCTTCCTGGCATCTTTCCCACTCACAGATTCTGGAGGGAAGTGTTTTTTTCTCCACTTGCCTTTTCTTGGCCAGCTCAAGGGAAAAAACCCTCGGACTTCTCTAGACTGAGAAAAAGTGGTCAGGGACACTATGTCTGCTCAAACCAGCAAAGCCACCTATCAAATTCAGGAGCAAGAAAGATGCAACTAGAGTTGAGTTTCCTGGCAAAGAAATAGTAAACAGCAAAACAGTCATTTCAAAGGGCAAACTGTTTGCCTCACTAAAAAAGCATGCTCATGATGGAAAATAACTCAGAAGAAAGTAGGGAGCAAATGGATTTAGTTGCTATGGGAACACAGTTGGGAAAAAAACATGAAATATGTAAATACTGTAATTTGGTATTTTAATGTACTTCTTTTCCATGAAGCAAATTCCCTGACAACTAAACCTAACAAATCATTCCTTTGCTATACACAGCACTGATTGACAGAGGCTAGGCATGTGGGTTTCTGAATTCGGTTTTGCCTCCAGGAGCAAATGCATCTTTTTTCTCAGGCATACAAATCAAACATCTGGAGCAGTGGTTCTCCACTCTGGCTATACGTGGGGATCACTTGGGAAACTAAAAAAATTGGCCACGTCCTAGGCTGATTAACCAGATCTTCTGGGGTGGGGGGGCGGGTGATAGGACCTGGGCACTGGCATTTTTACAAAGATCCTCAGTCTCTTCTAATAGACAGCCAGTGTTGTGAACCACTGGCCTAGAATCCTGATTTGATAGACTCAATAAATACAGATCACTTATTTTGTCATATGCCTTTATTAGGTTTTATTTCACCAAATTTTTGTTGATTTGGACATTTAAATACCAGTGGGAAGTGATTAGCAATCATTATTCTTCCATTATTAGTGCCATTATCTTCACCATAAGAAATGAATACTTCTCTTATTATTTGGAGTAAAAATATAGTACTATATTATAAGTCATTATCATTGAACTATAGTAATAATGATGATTAATTGTTATTTAAAAATTATAAATTGATAATAATACTTTTGGAAGTTTGGATGCTCTAAATGTTGATGTCAATTTATAGTTTAATGATAACCATCATCAATAGAAAACTGATACACATAATTGTTCAACTTGCTTAATATATTCCATACTAGAGTTGGTAAGTGGCACAATTTCTGTTTTCCGAGGGGAAAAGTGTTACAACAAGAAACATGCAACGTGCACTAATTTGTACGTTGCCGCCATGGCATACTTGAGCACAGGACTCCAACATTTCAACTTTTTTTCTCATTGCTGGCTCCTGTTTCTTTAGCTCTGTCCAATGTCAATCCTTCTCCATGGGATCTCTCCAGGAACAAAACTACAAGTTAACCTGAGCTTAAATTGGGAAAGTTGAATGTGCAGAGAAGGAGGGTTCATGAAAAACTTAATATTATAGGAAGCAAGAATGAGTTGTGAAACTCTCACCTGTTGTCCAACAGAAATTCAGGTGATCAAGGGTCCACGAAGTTACTGGGGATTACGCCCTATGGAAAACTTGCTTTCTTTGGAAACATTTTTTATTCTTTTTACCTTTTACACTATCATGACGTCCAGACTGTGGAGGCCAGCCCTTGGGTCCTGTCTGACTAATTCAGGTCATGTTATTGATCCAGGCTGCTGGGCCTCCTAGAAGTAGGCACAGTATGGGGGTTCCTCTTGTACCTTTTCTTCTGCTAGCCTTTGAGATGGCTGCCCCTGACCCTCCAGATCAAGTTACATTCTCTTTTCTCTGTTATCCACTCTCACAGCACCGCTTTTTATCTTCTTTATAGCTCTTTGCACAAAAAGTAATTTGTAGTTGTTTATTTAACGTCATCCTTTACCAAAAAGGCAATCAGCTCTGTGGGCAGGAAAACAGTAGTTTTCATCCTTGTAATCACAATTATTTTAGCATATCCTTGCCACCTATTGGATATTCAATAAATATTATTCACTAATGGCTATTTTTCTCTCTTGTCCTATTAATTACATCTACCCTGTTTCAGACATTTAGCAATAATTTTTGTTAAAAACAACATTTTTGATATGGAAAATTTCAAATATACCTAAAAGTAGAGATTTTATAAAGAGTTCCTATGAATCTATCACTCAGCTTTAATTACCACAGATCTTGACAATCTTCCTTAAAAATGTTTTCTAATTAAAAAAGGTACTTTTTAGACTTTCAGCTTTAGATGTGACACCTCTTTAGACTGAAAGTCATCACTCCCATTCTTACAAGAGAAAAACTGAACCAAAAATCAGTGGCCGTTCTCAGACCCATTAGAGAAATGAAGTTCCAGAGTAAATTACCACCCTGATATCTGGGGAAACAGGCGAATCCAAAGAGCCATAGATGAAATCTGTTTATCTGGAGTAAAACCCACTGGCTGTTTTTGTAATTAAGTGTTCATTTTGATGAATTGCCGGAGGCTGAATGTGGGTTAGCCTGTGAGAAATTCCAGGCACTGCAGTCTTATACAGTCTTAGGGGTACCTACCCTCTTAGTTTTGTGGGTTGTACCTCCAGGAACCCCACCAAGTTCTCATGGTGAAGATCCAAGAGAGATCCCCTGTGGCCTTGGCAGGAAGAAGGGAAGAGTAATCGTTGTGATATGCTGAGAACATGTTCCCTAACAAAGGCTTACTTACTCTTCAGGGAAAAATACTCTCACAGAGCCTTATCTCACTAGACAAAGGACATTTCTCCCACTCCAGGTCCCTTTCTCACTTAAGTGGGTGAGGGGAAGCTAGAAGAATTATTTGTGAAGGTCACAGTCCAGAGAGACAGGCCTACTAAAAGACTGAGATTTAATCATACGATTATATAATGCTTCATTTTTTTCCATACCTTGCCACAAGGCTTGCCAAAGGCAAGAATAAAATAGTCTGAGGAGATAAGGAAGCATCAGGACCAGACTCAGATATGACACAGAAGTTGGAATTATGGGATAATAGAATTTAAAATAATAACTATGATTTGTAAGTTAAGAGCTCTAATGGATAAGTAGACAGCAATACGACCATATAGATAATGTCAGCATAGAAATGGAAATTCTAGGGAAGAAGCAAAGGAAATGCTAGAAATAACAAGTACTGTAGCAGAGATGAAGCAGGTCTGTGATGGGCTCATCAGTAGACTGGACATCTACCAAAGAAGGAATCACTGGGCTTGCAGACAAGCCAATAGAAACTTCCCAAACTGAAAAAAAACTCCCACAAAAGACAGAACTGATCACCCAAGAACTGTAATTTCAAAAAGTATGTATAATTGGAAAAACCAGAAGAAGAATAGAAAAGAAGAAATGTTTGAAGTAATAAAGTCCAAGAACTTCTCAAAATTAATGACAGACACTGAAGAACAGATTCAGGAAGCTCAAAAACCACCAAGCAGGATAATTGCCTGCTTGACATACCATATTCAAACTGTAGAGTACCAAACACAAAGAGAAAATCTTTAAAGAAACCAGAAGAAAGAGCACCTTAGTTATACAGGAACAAGGATGAGAACTACAGTGAACTTGTCAGTAACCACACAAACAAGAAGAGAATGGAATGAAATATCTGAAGTGTTGAAAGAAAACCCCACCAAGCTGGAATTCTACACACACTGAAATTATCCTTCAAAAATAAAGAAGAAATAGACATTTTCTGATGAACAAAAGCTGAAGAAATACATGACTACCAAATCTTCTTTGCAAGAAATGTTAAAGAAGTTCTTCAGGCAGAAGAAAAATATATAGGTCAGAAACTCTGATCTATATAATGAAAGACAGAGTGTTACAAAAGGAATAAAGATAATATTTTTTACCTTACTCTTAATTGATCTAAAAGGTACCCATGTATTTACAGTATTGATAGTAACAATGTATTGAGTGATCATAGCCTAAGTGAAATGAATGACCCCACTGTCAGAAGAGACAGGAGGGAGGAACTAGGAATGCTCTGTTATCAGGTACCTGCACTCCTATACACATGGGAACAATTTGGAT
>VMDR010028784.1:0-13006 GCA_007922815.1 Macrotus californicus | reverse complement strand
GACCTTATCTGGGAAGCACTTTATCTGCCCTTCCATTCTAAATGATAGCTTTGCTGGATAGAGTAATTTTGGATGTAGGTCCTTGCCTTTCATGACTTGGAATACTTCTTTCCAGCCCCTTCTTGCCTGTAAGGTTTCTTTTGAGAAATCAGCTGACAGTCTGATGGGCACTCCTTTGTAGGTTACTGTCTCCTTTTCTTTTGCTGCTTTTAAGATTCTCTCTTTATCTTTCATCTTGAGTAATGTAATTATGATGTGCCTTGGTGTGTTCCTCCTTGGGTCTAACTTCTTTGGGACTCTCTGAGCTTCCTGGACTCCCTGGAAGTCTATTTCCTTTCCCAGATTGGGGAAGTTCTCCCTCATTATTTGTTCAAAGAAGTTTTCAATTTCTTTCTCTTCCTCTTCTCCTTCTGGCACCCCTATGATTCAGATATTGGAATGTTTAAAGACATTCTGGAGGTTCCTAAGCCTCTCCTCATTTTTTTGAATTCTTGTTTCTTCATTGTGTTGTGCTTGAATGTTTCTTTCTTTCTTCTGGTCCACACCATTGATTTGAGTCCCATTTTTCTTCCCATCACTGTTGGTTCCTTGTACATTTTCCTTCATTTCCCTTATCGTATCCTTCATTTGTTCATCTAATTTGTGACCAAATTCAACCAAGTCCGTGAGCATCCTGATTACCAGTGTTTTGAACTATGTATCTGATAGGCTGGCTATCTCTTCATCGCTTAGTTGTATTTTTTCTGGAGCTTTGATCTGTTCTTTCATTTGGGCCATTTTTGTTGTCTTGGTGTGCCTGTTACGTAGTAAGGGGCGGAGCCTTAGGTGTTCACCAGGGCAGGGCAGCCATGTTGCTGAATTGTGACGCTGTTTGTGGGGGAGGGGTCTGAGAGGGAACAATGGCAGTTGCTCCGCTCTCTGCGGCTCCCAGTCACCTTCTGCACCACCCATAGCCAAACCGGGCCCCTCTGGCACTGATTCTGGTGCTGATTCCCTGTGGGAGGGCCTATGCATGCTCTAAGACCCCGTGGGTCTCTCCAACGAGCTCTCCCACAAGTTCGGGAGTCTCTCCCACTGCTGCTGCCCTAACCCCCACAGGAGTCCTCAACCAGAGGCTCAGAGGCTCTACCTCCCCAAGCTGGAACCCTGGGTTGCAGGGCTCGCCCCACTCCCCAGTTGCTCCTCCTGGCCCATCCCCACAAGGGAGTGGGACGCCCGGTCCTCGGCCGCCAACTCCCCCAGCCCGCCACAACTTTCCCTGATCCACCAGCCACCACCCCGCCACGCGAGTCCCCTCCACCCCTCCTACCGGTCTGGATGAATGTTCTTTAATTTCTTGGTTGTCAGACTTCCATATGGTTCGATTTTCTGTCAGTTCTGGTTGTTTTTGTTTTAAAATTTGTTGTTGTCCTTCTTTTGGTTGTGCAAGGAGGCACAGTGTGTCTACCTATGCCTCCATCTTGGCCAGAAGTCCCAGAATACTTCTTTCTAGCCACTTTTTGCCTGCAAGGTTTCTTTTGAGAAATCACCTGATATCCTTATGGGAACTCCTTTGTAGGTAACTGTCTCCTCTTCTCCTCTGCTTTTAAGATTCTCTCCTTATCTTTCATCTTGGGTAATGTAATTATGATATGTCTTGTTGTGTGCTTCCTTGGGTCCAACTTCTTTGGGACTCCCTGAGCTCCCTGGACTTGTATGTCTATTTCCTTTGCCAGATTGGGGAAGTTTTCCTTCATTACTTTTTCAAATAAGTTTTCAATTTCTTTCTCTTCCTCTTCTCCTTCTTGGCATCCCTATGATTCAAATGTTGGAACATTTAAAGATGTCCCAGAGGTTCCTAAGCCTCTCCTCATTTTTTTGAATTCTTGGTTCTTCATTCTGTTCTGGTTAAAGTTTGTTTCTTCCTTCTGGTCCAGATCATTGATGTGAGTCCTGGTTTCCTTCCCATCACTGTTGTTCCCTGTACATTTTCCTTTACTTCACTCTGGTAGCCTTCACTTCTTCCTCTATTTTGTGACCATACTCAGCCATTTCTGTGAGCATCCTGATTACCA
The DNA here is from genome assembly GCA_007922815.1 of Macrotus californicus. Classification (NCBI taxonomy): domain Eukaryota; kingdom Metazoa; phylum Chordata; class Mammalia; order Chiroptera; family Phyllostomidae; genus Macrotus; species Macrotus californicus. The sequence continues at coordinate 10,952 of VMDR010028784.1, read as the reverse complement.
GGATTTTGAACTCTGCATCTGATAGGTTGGCTATATACTCATCACTTAGTTCTTTTTCTGGAGTTTTGATCTGTTCTTTCATTTGGGCCACATTTCTTTGTCTTGACACACCTGTTACATTGTAAGGGGCAGAGCCTTAGGCATTCTCCAGGGTGGGGTAACCCAGTTTGCTGTGTTGTGGTGCTGTATGTGGGAGAGGAGTCAGAGAGGGAACAATGCCACTTACTGGGCTTTCTCCCCACTTTCACTTACTTCTGCTGTTACCCACAAGTAAATTGGGCCCTCTTGTGCTGATTCCTGGGTAGGTAGGTTTGTGCACATTCTAGGATCCCATGGGTCTCTCCAATGAAGTCTCTCCTGTGATACTGGGAATTTCTCACACTGTCGCAAACCCCAGAGGTTTTTACAGCCAGAGGTTTTGAGGCTTTAGTTTCCTGTGTTGCAACCCTGGGTTGCACAGTCTGTGTCACTCCCCAGTTGTTCCTCCTGGTTTATTCGCACTGGAATGTGGGACCACCCAGTCCGCCGGTCGCCCCACCTGCCTGTCTCCACCCCTCCTACCAGTCTGGATGAATGTTTCTTCTTTAACTCCTTGGCTGTCAGGTTTCCATACAGTTTGATTTTCCAGCAGTTGTGGTTGTTTTTTGTTTTTAAATTGGTTGTTGTCCTTCTTTTGGTTGTATGAGGAAGCAAAATTTATCTACTTATGCCTCCATCTTGGCTGGCGAGGTATTTTTCTTTTAAACTGCAGATCCTCACATTACTATAGGTGTAAAACAACTATCTATATATCTCATGAAAATGGTAATTAAATACAGAATTCAGTATGCATACATATCAGAGAATGAATTGGTAGAAAGTGTAATTTTTTGTTAGAACCAAGGGGATATACACATCATATATAAATACTTAAGAATCATCTAAAGATGAGATATTTATGAATATTCTAGGGCACATAACAGAACAACCATATATGTTGTGAATTCAGTAAGTACCTGCTGAATTAATGAAAACAAAAGATCTCAGAAAGTCTGCAAGCCTTAAAACACATTGTCTTCAATATTTGTTTCATTGTTTACTAAGTGAACACTCAAAGAGGCATAGTAATTACTGAGTCTATCCTTGCTCATGTTACCTTCACTCCAAAATTACAAAATTAATCTACATGTCTTCAGCTTTCATAGAAACCTATTAACCTATTATGTTCCTAGATTTCTGCCAAAAGCTTACGATGAAATGACCATATGAGGAGTATTTTGGCATCTTTCATAAAATTGCAATTTAATGACACTTTGTTTATTTAATGTCCTTCATAATAAGAACAATGTTCTTTGAGTTCAGTGGTAGGCAAAATGTGTTTCTTCTGATCAATTAGTATGTTCCATGTTAGTGTTTAATAAAAACTATGCAACTTATCGCTCTTTTTTTCCTAAGAAGTTCAGAGTTGTTTTCTAATCAGTTTTAGTATCGTCATCCTTAAGTTTTCAGATTAATTATTTACCATCCCTACACTTGCCACTCCCACCACCTTGTTCAAAAACTGGTTTTGTTCTTTTTCTCTTGTATTTTTTTAAAAAATGTCTCTATGCTTCATTTTAAATGACTTTAAACCTTTTTAGAAAGAATACAGATAAATAATATACGTTGTCAAACAATACAATTTTTTTCTTAATTTAGCAATTATTATAATAAAGTGAACATTATGTCAAGGTACATAATACTAAAGCTTAAATTTGACCTTGATAAACAATACTCTGTCACCGGAGGCAAATGCTAGGGGTGTGTGTTTATTTAGGTATAATCTATTGACATACTGTAGTGGCAGTATATATAGTCGGTAATTCATGTCAAACAGCCCCAAATAGAAATATGTATACTATTAATATAATGTCATTATATTAATGACATGCCTTTCTTTAATTAACACTGTAAATCATATGCCTTTATACTTAAGTTTAAAAAATCTCAATCAGGGTTGGATTATAGTCCCGCACACCAAAAGGTTGTGGGTTCGATCCCTGGTCGGGACACATACCTAGGTTGTGGGTTCAGTCCCTGGCTGGAGCGTATACGGGAGCCAACTGATCAATCTTTCCCTCTCTTTTATCCTTCTTCTCTCTCTAAAATCAATAAAAACATATTCTTGGGTGAAGATTGAAAAACATCTCAATCATTCCCTGGGTTATAGTCCAAAAAGAAATAAATCTGACATATTTCTGGGTGTGGTCTCTGAAGTTTTTATCCCCTTTGACTTTGGTAAGCTGGATATTTGAGGTCATCTGGGAATATTAACCTTGGCAGTCCAGGGGCTGTGAATTTTATGCACATTTGTTCTTGAGAAGAACCTGATGAAGATCACTGTATTAGAGCATTCTCTTCAACTTAGTCTTAGTGACTAAGGACATCAAAAGGGCTTAGCTGTGGAAGTCACTGTGTAAGACTGGAAAACCCATGTGTCCACATGTAGACATTTCAGTAGTACTCTTCGGGTCTAACAAAATTAGGGATGAAACCTTTTTCGAGTCACCATTAGCTATCTATGAACTATGAATTAGCTACATACAAGTAAAAGAACATCAAGCACTATTATCAGTGGTGAAAAATATAAATGCGAGAACAAAAATGAGGAGGAAGTGCCTACTGGGTGCTGCCATGGGTCATTTTTGGCCTCAGCGAAATGAGCTAGGCCTCTTCTGGGTCATTTCCAAGGGTACCATGGAAGAAGGCCAGCTCTAAAATTAGTATTCTGTTGATCATTGGATCATTTCATGAAAACTAAGAAGAAATAAAGTATCTTCTCTTCTGTTTTGACATTCTATTCAGGAACCCATGTCATTTAAGCAACTCTGTTCTTGCAAGAGGAAGTCAATCATACCTGTGACCCAGAGCAACTAGAACATGTATGTGTGCTGAGAGAAGCACGATCCTGGGAGATTATCTGAAGGGTAGGAAACCAATCCATTCCTCTATAAGCAGTCACAAACTAAGATCAATTGAGCTCACAGAAATATTTTGTTTGGCCCACACTGTATTTTTGAAAATCTAAGCCAACATTGAAAAATTGTGAGATTTCAATATAGAAGGTTTGGCAACACTGTGGCAGTGTCCCCACATGGCAACACCTTCTGGAGTTGAGAAATGACAGCTGCTCCCTTCAGTTAGGGCAAGGCATCTCCAGGTGGTCATAGTCCACGCACATCTACATTTGCAATGCCTGCAAATATTTTTTTGAAAGAGAGACCAAGCCTACAAACTCTATGACTTACTTATATGGCTTCCTTATTTATTTATTTTTCTGACATCATCTTCTTCTTCTTAGTATACATTTATTTTGAATAGTGACATTAACAAAGACTTTGGGCTTTCTTAAGTTTAGAGGCTGTAGGAGAGATGGTTAACTGGTTGGTATAGCTATTCTCTCTCCCTCTATGGCTATAGAAACCCCAATTTTCACTGACCACATGCTGGTCCAAGGAAGATACTACATTTCTCAGCAACACTCACCAACCAGCTGAGTGTGGTCCTGTAAATAATTACTGTTTTTTAATTTAACCTTTATTATATTTTTGTTCATTACCATTTAGTCCCTTTATACCCCCTCCCCCTAGCAATCACCACACTGTTGTCCATGTCCATGAGTCCTTTTTCCTTTTTGCTCAATCCCTCCACTCCCCAACATACCTACCCACATTAACTGTCACCTTGCTCTCCATTGATGAGTCTATTCCCATTTTCTTTGTTAGTTCAGCTTGTTCATTAGATTCCACATATGAGGAAAATCATATGGTATTTGTCTTTCTCTGACTGGCTTATTTCACTTAGCATAATGTTCTCCAGGTCCATCCATACTGTCACAAAGAGTTAAATTGTCTTCTTTTTTATGGCTGAGTAGTATTCCATTGTGTAAATGTCCCATAATTGTTTTATCCACTCATCTATCGATGGGCATTGGGCTGCTTCCATATTTCGGTGATTGTAAATGACACTGAAGTGAATATAGGGGTGCTTATGTTCTTCTGAATTAGTATTTTGGGTTCCTTTGGATATATTCCTAGAAGTGGGATAACTGGGTCAAATGGCAGATCCACTTTTCATTTTGTGAGGTATCTCCATACTGCTTTCCACAGTGGCTACACCAATCTGTATTCCCACCAATAGTGCAAAAGGGATCCCCTTTCTCTACATCCTCACCAGCACTTGTTTTTGTTGTGTTATTGATTATAGCCATTCTGATAGATGTGAGATGGTATCTCATTGTGGTTTTAATTTGCATTTCTCTGATGATTAGTGACAGTGAGCATCTTGTTATACATCTTATTGGCCATCTGTATGTCTTCTTTGGGGAAGTGTCTATTTGGGTCATTTACTCATTTTTTAATTGGGTTGTTTGTTTTCTTGGTGTAGATGTGGTTTGTAAGTACTAATAAATTTTGGATATTAACCCCTTATCAGATACATTGGTGAATATGTTCTTTCATTCTTTTTATTTTGCTGATGATTTCCTTTGCTATGCAAAAACTTTTTAATTTTATGTAGTCTCATTTGTTTATATTTTCTTTTATTTCCCTTGTCTGGGGAGATATATCCAATAAAAAATTGCTATAAGCAATGTCTGAGATTTTGCTGCCTATGTTTTCTTCTAGGATTTTTATGGTTTCAGGTATAGCATTACTAATTACTGTTAATAATGGGTGTCTCTGCCCTTCATCCAGAGGCCACAGGAATAAGTCGGTGATTGAACAAATTGGATTTATTGCTTGTTGCTATGAGGGAGCATGCATACCAAGGGAAACCATGGGTATCACAGCAAGAAAATGTTAGAAAAGCTTTACCGTAGGATTTGCCTTGTGTTAGGCAATTGTAAAGAAAGTTGAAGGAAACAGGGTCTTACTCTGAACTGGATTAGGAAACAGGTAATTGTATGATTGGGGATCTAAAATATCAGGAGAATGAAACACGACTAAAGCTGAATTGGTAATAAAGTAGTGGTCAGCCTTATTAGGCAGAGTAGATACTTGGTCACTGTGGTTTGGTCAATATTTATATTTTTATCTGTGTTCAGGTATAATTATGTAGCCTGTTTTTTTTGGCCTTGACTGATATTGGTGTCAGGTAGCTCTTTCTTATAGGTAAGCAAAGTATAGCACAGAAACCTTTAAAAGACAGCTGGCATGTATCCTTTACCCCTGATTCTTCTTTTCCCCCTCCAAACAGACTGGAATGTGTGATGGCTGGAGTAGTCTCATAGGTGCATGAGGTACTCTTGGGAATGGAAGCTACAACAACCTTGGACCACTACTAGCTCCAGACTTTTATATGAGAAACAAACATAAGACTACCTTTCTTTAAGCCATTGTTATTTGGGGTCTTTTATTCATAGCTGAACTTATTCCTAACTGATACAGGGCTCTAATGGCTAGCTTTTTATTTTTCAGTGTCTTTGTTTAAGGTTTTCATATCCTTAAGGGGATAGACTGACAGAACACAAAACTGACTTAAGTACCAGAACTAATTACCTTCATAGTAATGGAAGAACATTATGAACCTGTGTTGTTTTTGTATCATTGAATTTATGGGGTGACACTGTTTAACACAGTTATATAGGTTTCAGGTGTACAATTCTGTATATTGTATTATGTGTGCATCAACCCAAGTCTCCTTCCATCACCATTTATCCCCCCATAACCTCTTCTACATCCTCCACCCCTTTTCCTTCTTGTAATCACCATACTGTTGTCTGTGTCCATGAGTTTTATTTATTTTTGCTTAATCCCTATACCTTTTATCCCAGTACTGCAAGCCTCCTTCATCTCACAGCTATCACTGTTTTCTGTATCTATGAGTCTGTTTACATTTTGTTAGTTTATTTTGTTCATGAGATTCCACATACGAGTGAAATTATATGGTACTTGTCTTTCTCTCACTGGCTTATTTCACTTAGCATAATGCTCTCCAGGTCCATCCATGCTGTCACAAATGGTAAGATTTCCTCTTTCTCTTTACGGTCAAATAATATTCCACTGTGTAAATGCACTGCAGCTTTTCTATCCACTCATCTACTGATGGACACATGAGTTGTTTCCAAATCTTGGCTTTTGTAAATAACATTGTAACAAACACCTTCTTATACCATACACAAGAATAAACTCAAAATGGATTAAAGACCTAATGTTAGACTTGAAACTATAAAAATCCAAGAAGAAAACATAAGCAGTAAAATCTGACATTTCTCATAGCAATATTGTTTTCTGACATATCTCCTTGGGCAAAGGAAACAAAAGAAAAAAATAAACAAATGGGGCTATATCAAACTAAAAAGTTTTTGTACAGCAAAGGAGACCATCAACAAAATAAAAAGACAATCCACTGAATGGGAGACCACATTCACCAATGACACACCTGATAAGTGGTTAATACCTAAAATTTATAAAGAACTTATACAACTCACCCTTGCTGGGTGGCTCAGTTGGTTAGAATGTTAACTTATGCACCAAAAGGTTGCCAGTTTGATCCCTGGTCAGGGCACGTGTGGGAGGCAACCAATTGATGTTTCACCTCTCTCTCTCAAATCAATGAATATATCCGTGTGTGAGGATTAAAAAAAAAAAGAATTTATACAACTCAACATCAAAAAAAATCACCCCAATCCAATTTAAAAATGAGCAAAGGACCTGAATAGACACTTCTCCAAAGAGGACATACAGATGGCCAATAGACATATGAAAAGATGTTCATCGTCACTAATCATCAGAGAAATGCAAATTAAAACTACTATGAGATATCACCTCATACCTACCACAATGGCTATCATCAACAAATGAACAAACAATAAGTAATGGTGAGGATGGGGAGAAAAGGGAACCCTCGTGCATTGTTGGTAGGAACACAGACTGGTGCAGCCACAGTGGAAAGCACTATGGAGTTACCTCAAAAAATAAAAAATGGATCTGCCTTATGACCCAGCGATTCTACCTCTGGGAATATATCAGAAGAAACTCCAAACACTAATTCAAATAATATATGCACCACTATGTTCACTGCAGCATTATTAACCTATATTATTGTAAGTTGAAATACCACTATTTGAGTCTCCCAAGCTGGTGTTCTAATCTTTACCACAAAGATGTATTTCTTTGGAGTTTCATTTTACTGTGTGAGTCCCTATTGCCTACTCAACTCCTTGCTGTGTGGGTCAAGCACTCAAATTTCTGTGCCCTGGGCCCCAAAAAGCTATCAAAATGAGACCTGATATTTGCTTGGGATCAGCACAAGTTTTTAGCAAATGGCTTCTGTGCTCACTAAAATAAATATATATATATATATATATATATATATATATTTATGCTGACTGGCTGTGTGTGGACTGGCCATGATCAATGTGTATGAGCTACTGTGCAAAGCTGTCCCCATGAAGAGGAACTTGCCCCAGCAGTGCTCTGTTGTACTCTGAAGCCAACCTTGGGTATATTTATTATACATATATGTATATATTTCATAAATATATATGAACAAATGGAGCTACATCAAACTATATATACATACGTGTGTGTGTGTGTGTGTGTGTGTGCATGTGCATATATATATTCTAGCATTTTTATTTATTTTTAACAGGAAGATTGGTCCAAATAACTTAATTTACAAGTTATTTTATAATATTAAAACTATTCTTTTTTTGCTTTATTTTCTAATTTTTTGCATGCATATGTATATTTTTAGAATAAGAGAAAAATACAAGTTAATATAAAAGATGCAATGCTAGAAACAATTATTTATTTTACATCTTTAAAATATGTTCTCCAAAGATGGCAGAGCTGGTAGAAGCCGTACTCACCTCCTCCTTTGACCACATCAAAATTGCAATTAAGCTATAAAACAATCATCGTGGAGAACCGTCTGAAGACTAGCTGAACAGAAGTCTTATAACTAAGGAGATATAGAAAAGAAGCCACATCAGAACTGGTAGGAGAGGTGGAGACTTGAAATGATCTGGCCCCACCTCTATGTGTGGCAGTTGAGGATCTGGAAGGATATCTCAGTTGCAGAGGTGCCCTGAGGAGCTAGAGGTCTCAGCCCCAGGCCAGGTTTCCCACCGGAGAGCACCAGTGCCAGGAAGAAGAGCCCACATAAAATCTGGCTGTGAATATCAGCAGAGATTCTGTCCACCCTAGTGAGACAAAAGGCTGCTGGGAACCAGGGGTCCTCTTAAAGGAACAATGCACTAACTCTCACTCTCTCTCACAGGCAATCACCCTGGGCTCTAGCAGAGAAACAATGGCTTGGAAGGGTGCCAGACTCATCCATGGAGAGATTAAACTGTGGGATTTCAGGATGAGGGCTGGAGGAACACCCTCTAATGCCCCTGCATTGAGTTCTCCTACCCCACGGTCCATGGGCACCATCTTTCCTGGATTAAGCACTCCTCCAACACACCATTAGCATGGTGAGCTATATCAAGGCTTCCCTAACACTCCTGGGCCCCCATCTTGGCCAGCTTGTGCACTCTAGAGTCTCTGTTAGCAGTAGCAAGCTTGGTCCCATCTTTCAGTCTTCAAAAGCTCTTGAGAAATTTCAGTCAAGCTCATGGGGTGCCACAGACACACAGACAGAAACTGAGTTGTGTGGCTTCAGGGCAAGGGCCATCTTCCTACATGGCCAACTGGTGGCAACTTCCCGGTGTTAAGCTGTCCCTCTACTCAGACAAATCTTAATTTGCTTTAGCCTGGTGAACTCGACTAGCTCCACCTGGACAACTCCCTGAGATCCCATCCTATTGCAAAGGCCTCAGGGGGGTTATGGCTGGCCTCAGTGTACCCCAAGACTTTTGTTGCGTGGCCTCAGACTTAGCACTGGTGATGAGTTTGAAACTGTATTAACCTGGCAAACATCACTCACCCCTATCTGTTGACACTCTGAGAAGCTACCTTACACAACTCATGTACTGCCTGAGGCTCTTTTAGTAGCTGAGCAAAACAGGCATCTGGCAGGAAGCAGCAGGTCTTGGGTATCTTGGGCCTTTTGCTGACCTTTTGCTGAGCCAGGCCAGAAGAGGCAGCTAACAACCATGATCACTTGGTAGCTCCTAGCATGTAGCCCAGGGCTGATCATAGGCAGCATCTGACACTGACCTACACCAGAGTCTCTCCCAAGAGACCCCAGAACCAACACACCTGAGGCTGGCTTCAGACCAGACCACAGCAGAGCACCACCCAATTAGCTCCACAAGCAGCACGTATAAAAGGAGGTCTCAACAGGCATCAGATCTTGCTGGGGCAAATTCCACTTCATGGGGACAGCCTCTGCATAGCAGCTCATACACTATGTTCATGGCCAATCCACACTGTTCAAGCCAGTCAGCCTGAGGGTCAACCCCACCCACAGACGTGCCAACTACAATCAAGGCTCAAGACATAACCCACATAAGGGACACTCTTGGAGCACCTGGCTCAGGTGATCAGGGAGACTATGCCATTTCACACCATAGGACACCTACTACATAAGACCACCCTACTAAGACTGGGAGACACAGCAGATCTACCTAATACACCAAGACAAACACCGAGAGGCCAACTAAATGGGGAGACAAAGAAACATGCCCCCAAATGAAATAAAAGGAGAAATCCCTAGAAAAAGAACTAAATGAAATGGAGGCAAGCAATCTGTCAGATACAGAGTTCAAAATGATGGTTATGAGAATGCTCAAGAAACTTAGGGGAAGAATAAATGAACTCAGGAGAACTTTAACAAAAAGATAATAAGGATTAAAAAGGACAAGAAACCATAAAAAACAACCAGTTAGAAATGATTATAATAACTGAAATGAAGAATATACTAAAAGGAATAATAGTAGATTAGGTGAAGCAAAGGATCAAAGCAGTGATTTGAAAAACAAGGTAGCAGAAAACATGCAATCAGAGAAGAAAAAGAAAAAACAACAAAAAAATGAGGACAGTTTAAGTGACCTCTGGAACATCAAGCATAACAACATTCGCATCATAAGAGTACCAGAAGGGCAGGAGAAAGCAAAGGACTGAGATCCTATTTGAAGAAAGAATGACTAAAATCATCCCAAACCTGGTGAAGGAAAAAGACACACAAGTCCAAGAAGCTCAGTGAATCCAAAACACGATGAACCCAAAGGAGCCCATGCCAAGACACATCATTATTAAAATGGCAAAGGTTAAAGACAAAGACAAAATTTTAAAAGCAGCAAGAGAAAGGCAGTTACCTATAAGAGAGCTCCCATAAGACTGTAAGCTGACTTCTCAACTGAAACTTTTCAGGCTAGAAAGGACTGGCACAAAATATTCAGTGATGAAAAACAAGGATCTACAACCAAGTCTACTCTAACCAGCAAGACTATCATTTAAAATTGTAGGAGAATAGTCCTGGCTGGTGTGACTCTGTGGACTGAGTGCCAGACTGGGAACCAAAAGGTCGCCACTTTGATTCCTAGTCAGGGCACATGCCTGGGTTGCAGGCCAGGTCCCCAGTTGGCCATGTGTGAGGGGCAACTGATCGATATATCTCTTGCATATCAATATTTCTGTGCCTCTCTTTCTCTCTCCCTCCCCTGCTCTCTAAAAATAAATAAACTCGCCCTGCCTGGCGTGGCTCGGTGGATTGAGTGCCAGCCTGTGAACCAAAGGGTCACAGGTTCGATTTCCAGTAGGAGCACATGCCTGGGTGGTGGGCCAGGTCCCCAGTAGGGGGCACATGGGAGACAGTCACATACTGATGTTTCTCTCCCTCTCTTTCTCCTTCCCTTCCTCTCTCTCTAAAAATAAATAAAATCTTTAAAAAAATAAATAAAGTCTTTACAATGAAAACCATAATACCCTTAAAAATGTATAAATAAAATTGTAGGAGAATAAAGAGCTTCTGAAAAAACTACAATAGAAGAGTTCATCACCACCAAACCAGCATTACAAAAAATGTTAAAAGGACTTCTTTAA
>VMDR010028783.1:0-13013 GCA_007922815.1 Macrotus californicus | reverse complement strand
TTTGAAACTACTGGATCCTTTGTTTTTCCCTTTCATATGCAACTTATTATCAGAATTTTTCTGAAAATAGTTGTATCTTGAACAATGTGATTTTAGTAGTTCTGCTTAATTATAAATGACTCATAGTTTTAACACATTCTTTTATTTGGACTTGAAATCAGCTTAGGGGTATATTAAACTTTAGAAACATTTTCATTGATTTACTTAGACTTTGAAACTTAATTGCTATCCCTTAGAAACTCTTTTGTAAGTGGAGCTCACTGCATGTACTGGTGAGATTTAGTGCTCATGCATAATTGGAGAAAACAGTTTTGTTTTGTTTTTTTTTTTTTTGCTTTATGTTTTACAGCTAATGCTAAGGAACTGTGCTTTTTCTGTTTGTGTTTGCTTTTATTTATTTATTTACTTATTTATTTTGGTCACATGAGGATTATAAACTAAGTTTAGAAAGGACTTCCAGCTAAGTTGGAGGCGTAGGTAGATACACTTTGTCTCCTCGCACAACCAAAAGAAGGACAACATTTTTAACAACAAGAAATAACCAGAACTGTCAGGAAATCGAAATGTATGGGAGTCCGACAACCAAGAAGTTAAAGAAGAAACATTCATTCAGACCGGCAGGAGGGGCGAAGAGGACTCCCAGCAAGGTGGTGGCTGGTGGAGCAGGCAGTCGCACATTTGCATGTGGATAAACCGGGAGGAACAACTGGGGAGCAAGACAGACTGCGCAACCCAGGGTTCCAGTGCGGGAAAAGAAAGCCTCAGAACCTCTAGCTGTAAAGATCTGTGGGGGTTGCGGCAGTGGGAGAGACTCCCAGCCTCATGGGAGAGTTCATTGGAGAGACCCACGGGGTCCTAGAACATACACAAAACCACCCACCTGGGAATCAGCACCAGAAGGGCCCAGTTTACTCGTGGGTAGCAGAGTAAGTGACTGAAAGCTGGCTGAGAGCTGAACAAGCAGCATTGTTCCCTCTTGGACCCCTCCCCCACATATAGCACCACAATGAAGTGACCTGGGTTGCCCCACCATGGCAAATACCTAAGGCTCCACCCCTTACAACCTAACAGGCACGCCAAAACAAAGAAATATGGCCCAAATGAAAGAACAGATCAAAGCTCCAAAAATAGAACTAAGTGATAAAGAGATAGCCAACCTATCAGATGCACAGTTCAAAACATTGGTAATCAGGATGCTCACAGAAATGGGTGAATATGGTCACAAAATAGAGGAACAAGTAAATGCTATGCAAAGTGAAATAAAGAAAAACATACAGGAAACCAGCAGAGAAGGGAAGGGAAACCAGGACTCAAATCAATGATTTGGAGCAGAAAGAAGAAATAAACATTCAGCCAGAACAGAATAAAGAAACAAGAATTCAAAAAAATGAGGAGAGTCTTAGGAACCTCCAGGACAGCTTTAAATGTTCCAACATCTGAGTCATAGGGGTGCCAGAAGGAGGAGAGGAAGTGCAGGAAATTTAAAACTATTTAAAAAAATAATGAAAGAGAACTTATTCAGTCTGACAAAGGAAATAGACTTCTAGAAAGTCCAGGAAGCCCAGAGAGTCCCAAAGAAGTTGGACCCAAGGAAGCACACACCAAAGCACATCATAATTACATTATCCAAGATTAAAGATAAGGGGAGAATCTTAAAAGCAGCAAGAGAAAGGGAGACAGTTACCTACAAAGGAGTCCCCCTGAGACTATCAACTGATTTCTCAAAAGAAACCTTACAGGCAAGAAGGTGCTGGAAAGAAGTATTTGAAGTCATGAAAGGCAAGGACCTACATCCAAGACGACTCTCTCCAGCAAAGTTATCATAGAATAGAAGGTCAGATAAAGTGCTTCCCAGATAAGGTCAAGTTAAAGGAGTTCATCATCACCAAACCCTTATTACATGAAATGTTAAAGGGACTTATCTAAGAAAAATAAGATGATAAAAAATATAAACATTAAAATGACAACAAACTCACAACTATCAACAGCTGAACCTAAACCAAAAACAAAAAGAAACTAAGGAAACAACTAGAACAGGAACAGAATCACAAAAGTGGAGATCACATGGGGGGTTATCAATGGGGATGGGGAGTGGGGAGAATGAGGGAAAAAGTACAGGGAATAAGAAGCATAAATGGTAGGTACAAAATAGACAGGGAGAGGTTAAGAATAGTATAGGAAATGGAGAAGCCAAAGAACTTGTATGTATGACCCATGGACATGAGGTGGGGGAATGCTGGTGGAAGGGGTGGTGCAAGGTGGAGGGGAATAAAGTAGAGAAAAAAATGGGACTACTGTCCCATTTGGGTATGGTGGTTCTAGGATGGCTTAGCTGGAGTGTGGCATATAGGCCTGGCTTGAACAGAAGAAATCAATGGCATTCTGTTGGGTAGAAATGGCTTTGGATCCAAAAGCTGAGTTCCAAAACTGCCCCATCCAGGGGAGATATGGAAAGGCAGTAAGTATGCTGTGCAGTGGAGGTTCGTTTGGATGCTGGATGCAAAGTGGAACAGGAGAACTTTCCCTCCGGCAGTGCTTCTCCAAAAAGGGAGTGGACGTCTGTATCTGCCCAGGATGGAGTAACGGAGTAGACTTACTCTCCCACCTGACACAGCCAAAACCAGACAAAAATAACTGAAATAACAGTTGTTAAGACATCGGACATCAAGGACATAGGACAGCGGAGGAGACAAGTGAGCCTTGATAGATAGGAAACAAATGAAGTAAGCCCGGTGATTATCCCAGTATTTGCCTTGATAAAGTTTCCTGGCTATGGTGTAGGGAGGAGGGGGACCCAGGAAGACCCTGGTAGGCTCTCTGAGTTGAAGAGACAAGAGTTGAGAGTCTGGTGAGGCCAAAACAGTTAGAGGCCACAAGACACAGTACCAGAGAGGAGAGAGTTGTACAGAGGGAATCCCAGAAATCTGCAGAGGGTTTCCCTTGAATATTCAGCAGAGTACTGATAATGTATGTGAGGCTATCTGAGGCAGGAGGAAGGAAACATCCAAAAGGATCAGTTAGTAGTACTTGGTGCCTACGTGGTGCCTATTCCCAACAACCAGACTGGAAAATTTATATAATTCACAGGACATTGGGAAGAGCACTCAGGAAGGTCCCTCAGTAGTGGGTATAATGAGTAGTGGGTATAATGTTCTAGACCTGCTGAACAGATCATAAAAGCAAACCTCAAAAAAAGTGATCCTTTGAATTATTTTCACATAATTTAATTAGCCCAAAACAAAGCTCAAGAATATTTGTAGGAATTCAAAAATATCTAGCACCCAACAAGATATATACAATGTCTGGCATTAAATCCAAGGTTACTAGGCAAACATTGAGGAGATAATCAATCAAAGCCAATTCAGAACTCACACAGATGTTTGAATTAGCAGACAAGGACATTAAAAACCAGTTATTGTAACTATTCTGTAAGTTCAAAAAATTAAATAGAAAGACATTGAAGATTTTTTTTTAAAACACAAATTTGTGTCTTTTCCATTTTCTCCTTTTATTACTTCCTTGATTAGATGCGTGATTTTATGTGGTTCCCAGGTGTTTAATTGATAGCAAATTATATTTATTACAATACAGTAATCACACTTACGAGGCTGCTGACCTTTTGATGAGAGACTGCAAATTTGTTGGTTTTGTGAATGTCTCACATTGTCTCACATTGTCTTTCAAAGTGAAACCTGAGCTTATGAGTTGGCAAGGAGTTGAACTTAACATAATTCTTACTCCACAATGTCCAGAGAATAAATCTTGACAGTTTCAGACTTCATTTGTAGCTATGAGAATAAATGTAGCTAGAATATCTAACAGATTCTTGGTTGACAGTGAATACAGCTGAGGACTGATATTTAAGTTCTTACAGCTTTATTTTGAACAGTGAGTATCTGCCATCAGTATTAAAAACCCATGTCCTGACTTAATTCTTTAGAAATGGTAAATGTTGTCCTGACTGGTGTCGCTCGGTTCGTTGGGCACTGTCCCACAAAGCAAAGGGTTGCCGGTTGATTTCCGGTCAGGGCACATATGTGCCTGGGCTGCAGGCACGTACAGGAGGCTACTGACTGATGTTTCTCCTCACACTGATGTCTCTCCCTGTCTTTTTCCCTCCCTGCTCCTCTCTCTAGCAATAAATTAATAAAATCTTTTAAAAAACAAATAATTAATGTTTCTCTAATTGGTTTACCAGACGCTTTTCCTGAATTTTTCCTCCCAGTTGTGTAAATGCCATTTTGTTTATCGGGGTTCATAAAGGTTTTTGTTTTTAATAGAGGCAGTAAAAACTAAAATGTATATTTGAAGTTGAAAGTTGTCAAGACTAAATATATAGCAGTCTCGAGAAAGGTTTATTGAAATTCAGCAAAACATAATTATGATTATCTTGGGTTTTAAGAAAAGGTAATCTTTTTTTCCTGAAGATAGATTGGTGATAGCTTATGCATTATAATTTATAGACTGTGTAATACTTTTTATGTCTTAGAATCAGTTTATTAAATTTGGAATAATATTTGGTGACATATATGATCCAGTACCATTTTGGAGTTTATGTTTCCTCATTGGCTACTGTTTTTTCAGAGGTATTTTCAGAACTTGGAAATCAGTTATTTTAGTCTTCAGGTGAGCATAGCTAAAACTATGACATGACCTTTTGCTTTTCTCTCTTTGCTGGTGTTCTTGAAGAAGTCTAGGAATGGGACAGGCAGAGACATACTTAGCAGTCTGCCCTACCTGCTGTGACATTAGTGGCAGGAAAATGAGGTGCTGCTCCTCTCTGTGGCAGCCCCGTCCTCTTGCCCTTCAGGGCTGTGTTCTACAAAGGTTATATTCACGTAGTTTTACTGTGGCTAATAAATGGAGTCTTTCCTTGCCTGTCTTCTACCATTTCTAGTCTTTGGTTCTGGGTCAGAAAATTGTCACTTAATTGTTTCAAAGGGCATGCAGTCTTTGCTACTGGAGAGGTTTGGTACTGGGTTTCAAAGAGGGATGTCGTCCGCCAGAGCAAGCACTGTTTTTCTTTTTCCCTGGAAGTTGCATGCCATGTTTTGTTTAGGACCAATTCTGACCTGCATCCTAATATCAAAGAAGTGCATTATTGTCATATAAAATAACATTGCCTTTTTGAGGAAAATAGAAGTTGATCTATAGTTATGTAGGATTAATTCAGTTGAAAATGTATCAATTGATACCAATATTTTGTGCTTTTACATGAATTTTAAAGACTTGAAAATTATTTAAAATTATAAAAAAACAATGAACTACCTCAAGGAAAGTTAAAACACTATTATACTTCACAAATGAACTTTAAAAACAAATCCTCTCCCAAGTATATGTTTATTGATTTGAGAGAGAGACATCAGTGTGAGAGAAACATCGATTGGTTGCCTCCTGTATGTGCTCCAGAAGGGGACTGCACCTGCAACCTAGGTATGTTCCCTGACCAGGGATCAAACTCACAGTCTTTCAGTACACGGGATGATGCTCCACCCAACTGAGCTACCTGGCCAAGGCATTTCATAAATGAACTTTTAAAAAGATTTATTAATTCAAATGAACAGATGGCACACTAAAGTTAATGTTTTTTTAAGAGATTTTATTTATTTATTTTTAGAGAGAGGGGAAGGAAGGGAGAGAGAAACAGAGGAAGAGAAACATCAATAGGTTGCCTCTTGCATGCTCCCAACTGGGCACCTGGCCCACAACTGAGGCCTGTGCCCTGACTGGGAATCAAACCAGCGACCCTTCGGTTCACAGGCCAGCACTCAATCCACTGAGCTACACCAGCCAGGGCTAAAGTTAAAATATTGTTAATAGAAGAGATTGTATAAAGGTGTGATATGAAGATGTTGATAAAGACCAAATCTGTGATGTACTTTAAATATTTAATCTATATTTTTTCTTAGCTTTTAGGTAGCAAAGTCCATTTACAAATCAGTCCTTACTTACCTGACCTCTTGAAACTGTCCATTCTTGACTTCTGTAACACTAGTCGCCTAAATTTTCTTCTCTACCTTAGGTTAGTTTTTATTTTCCATAATAGATTATTTATTGTTGGTATTCTCTTGGATTATGTTTTTGGTTATCACCTCCTCCCATTCTACACACTGCCCCTGGGTAAGCTCTTCCATGTCCTTGGCTCATCTACCACCCAGATGATGAGCATCACCAAATCAGTGTCTTCATTGTGGGTCTCTCTCTTTGCCTTAAGAACCAGTTGCCACCTGGACATCTCTACTTGGGTATGCCAACAGACATCTCAAGAACAGCATGCCCCAAATTATCTTTCACGGCAAAATTTGACCTTTTTTGTCTCCAGGCATCACCGTACAGATTTACCCACAGACATGGGGATCATTGTCATCTCTTTCTCCCTGTCTCCTATGTCTACTCAGTTCCTAGTCCAGTCCATTATTTCTTTGAGTCTGTTCTTGCTTTTCTGTCTTCACTGGTCATTTCCTAAGTTCAAGCCCACATCTTAGTATCCTTAACTTTAATGATAGCTTCCTAATTAATTAGTCTTTCTGTCTGTAATCTTGTTCTCAAACCATTTATATTACTGTGAGAGTGTTCATTTATTTCTAATATACAGATATGATTAAAGCTTCTCATCACTTCAAGATAAAAGTAAGTTGTGGTGATGATGATGATGTAAATTAGATAACAGTAGCCTTTACTGAGCACTGACTGTGTAACAGGTACCAGGCTTAAAAATCTTAGTCTAAATCAACTCATAGAATTTTCATAATCACTATTTGAGTTGATGTACTTGCTTCCTTTTTTTTCGTCCTCACTCGAGGATATGTTTATTGATTTAAGAGAGCGAGGCAGGAGGGATAGAGAGAGAGAAAGAGAGAGAAACTTTGATGTGGAGAGAGAAACATTGATCATTTGCCTTTGGTATGTACCCCACCTGGAGAAAGAACCTGCTATCAGGTATGCACCCTGACTGGGGATCAAACCTGCAACCCTTTGTTGCACAGATGATGCTCCAATCAACTGAGCTGCCTGGCCAGAGCATGTATACTTTGCTTTTTACCAAAAAGAAAAATGAGACAAGAGGAGATTAATTTACCAGGAGTTGCAGAGCCAAGAAATGGCAGAGCCACATTAGACCAGTGATTTTCTGACTTAAAAGTCTGTTCATACCCTTTATATTGTCTCCACACCAAGTTATCCATACTCTGTGTTTGGATTCTCTGAAGTATGGAAATGATCTTGCTTCTCTCAGAGCATTGACCACTTTAGCTCTTGTGACTGCTAATGCGGAGAAGATGCAACAGTCCGTGGCAACTAATTACAGGGGGATAAGTGGAGGAAGGAAATGACCACATCAACCATGGGGAGTCTGGTCTGGATCATTGGAAGGAAGGTGAATTCATGAATAATAGAAAACTCAGGAAGAAGAGTGTAAAAAATGAGCAAGCAAGGTTTTTAGTAATGGTGCCACTGGATCAGGAATATATTTGGACGTGAGATGCATGGCTTTTTTTAATCCACGATCCACCCTATCCACAAAAAACTCACCACACCTGTGAAGGGATACATTTTCACGTGGCATGGCATGACTGTGGAATGCTGAGAACAACAAACCACTGTCTGGGTAATAGTGATAGGGTGCTTGGTTTTTTGTTTTTGTTTTTAAGAAGCTGGCTAGCCAATTAAAAATTTGAATTTCAAAAATTAGTAACACAGAGGCATTAGAATTCTTTTAATAATTTTACAATAAAAAATGTAACCAATTAGTTGCCATGGGCTAGTCACTGAACACTTTTCATTCAGTACATCAATGAGAATAAAGGTGTTTAACAGACCTCTTTTTGAAGATTCCAGGATATCTTGCAGGGCACATTGGGGTGTCAGTCCTGTTGGCTTTTAACTTTCAACAGTTTCCTAAAAAGAATGTGGTTTCACAGAGCTGGTTGGGTGCAGATGTTGCCCAGAAATTTTGCGATAGCTCTGTGTTTTATGTACATAACTCTGGTATTCAGGCCACTTGATGTTCTAATTAGGTAACTTCCTGGTGTGGCTAAAATATCTCAGGTAGGCCATACTTGCATTCAGATAGGCTGCATTTGGCCCATGAGCTGCATTCTCCGTGGTAAAGATTGTACACACATGGAGTTAAAGAGAGGGGTGACTTTTATTACCAGCCCTATCCCTTATTACCTGTGTGGCCTTTCAACCTCAGACGTCATTTTCCTCATGTATTAAGTGAGGATGATGGTACCTGCAATAGAGTATTGTGGGTTGTAGTGGGTGATGTATGTAGGGTGCTCTGTACAATGTGTGGGATACAGTGAGAACACCAATAAATACTCCGTATCCCTGCCTCGGCCTTCTTTGCTCATGCAAGTCGTCACAGTGATAGATTCTGTTCGTCACCCATAATGCAGGGCTGCTGTGCAAGTGCATTCTATACAAAAAGTATTGCTGATCATACTTTAAAAGAATTTTTTTCCTAAACATTTTCAAGTGTTAAGAAAAGGAAAGAATAAGCAAATGGGACTGCATCAAATTAAAAAGCTTCTGCATGGCTAAAGAAAACATCAGCAAAATGAAAAGGAAACCGACTGCATGGGAAAACATATTTGCCAATGAATGATAACTCAGATAAGGGTTTGATCTCCAAAATATATAAAGAACTCATGACTCCACACAAGGGAGATAAACAATCCAATTAAAAAATGGGCAAAGGGCCTGAATAGACACTTCTCCAAGGAGGACATACAGAGGGCTCATAGACATATAAAAAGGATGCTTAACATCACTAGCCATCAGAGAAATGCAAATTAACACCACAATGAGATACCACTTCACACTGGTCAGAATGGCCATCATTAACAAATCAACAAACAACAAGTGCTGGTGATGATGTGGAGAAAGGGGAACCCAAGTGCACTGTTGGTGGGAATGCAGACTGGTGCAGCCACTGTGAAAAACTGTGGAATTTCCTCAAAAAACTAAAAATGGAACTGCCTTTTGACCTAGCGATTCCACTGCTGGGATTATACCCTAAGAACCCTGAAACACCAATCCAAAAGAACCTGTACACCCCAATGTTCATAGCATTATTCATGATAGCCAAGTGCAGGAAACAGCCTAAGTGCCCATCAGTAAATGAGTGGATCAAAAAACTGTGGTACATTTACACAATGGAATTCTATGCAGCAGAAAGAAAGAAGGAACTCCTACCCTTTGTTACAGCATGGATGGAACTGGAGAGCATTATGTTAAGTGAAATAAGCTAGATGGTGAAAGACAAATACTGTATGATCTCACCTATAAGTGGAACCTAATCAACAAAACAAACAAATGAGCAAAATATAACCAGAGACTTGGAAATAAAGAACAAACTGACAGGGACCAGAGAGAAGGGGGACATGTACAAAGGACCCATGGGCAAGAACAATGGGAGGGGATTATCTTTGGGAGTGGGGGTTGGACGGGCAGGAGAGAGCAATGGGGGGTTGGGGGGTGGGGACAACTATAACTGTATAACTGAATAACAATTTAAAAAAGCTGAAAAACAAGAAAAATGTTAGAGTTGATTTTGCTGTTGGCATTTTGAATATGATATTTTGCCCTATCATTATGTTAGCTTTTTCCCATGGATTTGTCCTAGGGAAACAGTTCAGTATGTAGAGAAAGTGTGCTTCCATCTGTGAGATGATTGTGTGTATGGAGAGATTTATCCAGTGGTTCCATTCTGTCAAGTTCGCAGCTGTATGTCTGATTTAGTTGATTTCTATACACATACAGATTTATTACACTTCTTGTAACATTCCATAGATTTATTTATTAATGTGATGCTTTTTTTGTTTTTATTCTGCCTTCATAACTCAACCCCTGTAGAGAAAATGATTAAATAAGCAGTTTCACCCTTTATAAATACTATTAAACTTTGTGTCTGATGCTATTTGTTAATGCATTAGTTTTAGGGTTTATTATTCTAAATTTTGTAAAGGCATTTGCTGAATTGAGTAAAATTTAAAATATGGTGAAATCTAAAGGAAGGCATTTCAGTTCTTTCTACTTAATTGATCTTCTGAAAATACTATTAAACTATGAAAAATAAGAGATTCCATTTTTTTAAAAAATGCAAGTGGCAAACAAGTTATCAAATGAGATTCTATGTAACCAGGGTTTTTTAATAAGAATAAAGTTCTCCATAGTTACAGCAAGGGCTTCTTTGGAAAAGCAGATATTCTTAGCCATCCTGCAGTCACAGTACTTGATAATCATGATTTGCTGAGTGCCTGTTGGGTTCAGGCACATGTTTGAACAGGGCAGATGAGTCATGATCTGTGCAGTTCAGGAGCTCTACAGTATGATTGTAGAGAGGACGCCTGTTTGAAATAACTGCATTACAAGGCAGTGCATGAAGTGTCATAACACTGATAGAATTTACATGTACTGTGAGTTTCAATAAGGGAAGATCGCCAGTCAAGGATGTCTTCATGGAAAAGATGAAGATAGTTTCACACTGATTATTGCCATTACCATTTCTAATAGAATTTGGAGAGTAACCAGAACTTAAAACTCCTGGTTTACCTATGGTTTTGCATTTGGTTAACTGAGAGTATGACATCATGGGTAAGAGTGAAATACCTGCTGCAAAAACTCAGTGCAATCCTCACTCCTCCAAGAAGCCTTGCTCTTTCTCTTTATTCCTAGATAATCGTCAACTTGTCATGATCAGAGCATTAATTTGTGGTATCAGTTTCAAATTGTTGCTTTACTTCTCTCTCACTAAAGTTCCTTGAGGCAATGGAATGTGTATATCCCAAACCTAGCATTATTCCTAGTGCTTTCTTCACATTATTCCTAGTGTCTAAGACTCAATAAATTTTTGTTGAATGAATGATTGAACTCAAAGATTACATTCAGTATGAGAAAATGGACATTTATACAAGATTGATAACAGTGATGATAGAACTGGATAAATTTGGAATATGTTTTGAGATCCAGTTTACAGGATTTATCGATGGATTTGGTTGTGAAGAATGAGGGAGATAGATAAACGAAAGCTTGAAAAACTTGGTAATGCCAGTAACTGAGGTGAGGAGACTGGAGGAAGAGTAGGCTGTTTTGCAGATGTTGTTTGAGAAGCCTCCTGCACTTTGAGTAGAGCTTTAAATAGGCAGTTGCATATGAATCTGGAGCTCAAAGAAGAGATCAAGACAAAAATATAAATCAGGAAGTCAGTTGTGCATAGATGGTATTTAGGGCTACCGAGCGGGATGAAATTGCCTTATGAGAAAATGTAAGTTAGAGAAGAGCATCCAGAACAGAATTTGCAGTGCTCCAGCACTCAGCAGTCTGGAAGAGATGGAGAAGCTAAAAAAAGAAAAACTGAGGAAGCAGGAGAAAAAACAGAGGAAACTTTCTCATGGAATTACCAGTTGGGTCATGTGCTGCCGAAGGGATTTGGATGAAAAGTAAGAAGCGATTATTGCATTTGGCAACATAATGGTTGTTGGTGACCTTGATTGTGCAGTTGTGGGGCCTGGAAGCCAAACTGGAATAGGTTCAAGACTGAATAGGAAGTGAGGGAGTAGGAATCTGTAGGAGCTAAATCCTTCCTTGAGTAGACTGTAGGGATGGAAATCATCAGATTATTTCATCAAGTCCCAAAATGAACTCATTATGCACTTGCCCTCCAAAATCTGCTCTTCTTCCTGAGTTTCCTATTATTCATGAATTCACCTTCCTTCCAATGATCCAGACCAGACTCCCCATGGTTAATGTAGTCATTTCCTTCCTCCACTTATCCCCCTGTAATTACTTGCCATGGACTGTTGCATCTTCTCCACAGCATTTTTTGAATTGGACTCCTCCTTTTCATTGCCACTGCCACTGAAGTTGCTCTTGCCAGGCCCTAATTAGCTGTTCTCCAAACTCCTCTAATAGTTTCCAAAGTACTCCCTGCTTTTATTCTCTCCCTTGTCAATACCTCTATCCATCACAGCTAGAATGTTCTTCCTAAAACACAGTTGTGCTCATGTTATTCTTCTGCAAAAACTAAAACCCGATCTTTTTAGGCTGGCAGTCAGACTGCCTTTTAATCCTTATCTCCCATGACCTTCTCTTCATTCAGCCTGCTCTTCTGAAGTATTTGCTGTTTTGTTTTTTAAAAATATATTTTATTGATTTTGCTATTACAGTGGTCCCAATTTTCCCCCTTTGATCCCTCTGCCCCATCCCCTGTATCCCTCCAGCATTCTCCTCCCTTAGTTCATGTCCATGGGTCATGCATGTAAGTTCTTTGGCTTCCCCATTTCCTGTACTGTTTCTTAACCCTTTCGGTACGAGTGCTCTTTCCGCCGTGACACTCCCGCTGTACGAGGTGAGCCATTGTGAGCCATTGTATGGGTGCCGGATATATCCAGTGCTCATCCACACAGGTCATCAGATGGGTGCCGGATATATCCAGCACTCTTACCGAAAGGGTTAAATATAACCAGCATTGTTTGGCCTCCACACCTTCAGTTGCACCTCTGCTTGACATGCCATCCCCTCCCTTCTCTTACCTTTCCTGTATTTCCAAATGCTTATTACCTCTACCAAATGGGGAAATCTTCCCTAAATACTAGGAAATTTCAAGGCTTTCAGTGCTACTGCTTTACCTTGTCAGTTCTTTAAAGATTTCATAATACTGATTTTTACTTTAAACCACAGTTATCTGTAAGTTATCTGTACCACCACTACCTCAACCAATCTTCATTTTTGGGAACTGAGGAAGTTTCTTGTAAATTTTGCGAAGAGTTTGGGTAGTGATTTCTGTAAATAGAGGATGTCTAGGAAGAGTCCTCTGCTAGGCTTCTCCTCTTTTCTCAGTAGCCATTGATTTTGATGAGGCAGTCACAAGGTGGAAAGGTGAGCACGATAACCTCAAATGGAACATAGCTTTCTGCAGTTGGGCAGTTATTCATTAATACAACATACTGGGTTCTTTGTTTTATGCTTGTTGGTATTTGGGGGTGGGGAGAGAACAGTGTCTGTGAAAT
>VMDR010028782.1:0-13009 GCA_007922815.1 Macrotus californicus | reverse complement strand
AAGAAGGGGCTGGAAAGAAGTATTCCAAGTCATGAAAGGCAAGGACCTACATCCAAGATTACTCTATCCAGCAAAGCTATTGTTTAGAATGGAAGGGCAGATGAAGTGCTTCCCAGATAAGGTCAAGTTCAAGGAGTTCATCATCACCAAGCCCTTATTATATGAAATGTTAAAGGGACTTACCTAAGAAAAAGAAAATCAAAAATAGGAACAGTAAAATGACAACAAACTCAAAACAAGTGAACCTAAACAAAATACGAAACAAAAACAAACTAAGCAAACAACTAGAACAGGAACAGAATCACAGAAATGGAGATCACATGGAGCGTTATCAGCAGAGGAGTAGGGGGAGAATGGAGGAAAAGGCACAGGGAATACGAAGCATAAATGGTAGGTACAAAATAGACAGGGGAGGTTAAGAATAGTATAATAAATGGAAAAGCAAAAGAACTTATATGTACAACCCACAGAAACGAACTAAGGTTTGGAATGCTGAAGGGAATGGGGGTACTGGGAGTAGGGGGATAAAGAGAGGAAAAAATGGAACTGTAATAACATAATCAATAAACTATAAGTGCTGATACCAACATCTCATTATTTCTAGGATAATAGGTCTTACCAAGTATTTTCAAGTACTACAGAAATGTCAAATAGAGCTTAATTTCAAGGCCATAAAAAAGACAATCCTGCCCTGGCTGGTGTAGCTCAGTGGATTGAGCGCAGGCCTACAAATAGAAGGGTTGTGGGTTCAATTCCCAGTCAGGGCACATGCCTGGGTTGCCGGCCGGGTCCCCAGTGGAGACCACATGAGAGGCAACCACACATTGCTGTTTCTCTCCCTCTCTTTCTCCCTCCCCTCCCTTCCCCCACTCTAAAAATAAATAAATATTTTTTTTAAAAAATGGTAGTCCCATATTCAGAGACCCAATAATAGAAAGCTGATGGGAGAAAAATACTGCATAGCACCACAGGATCACCCAGATGACCTGATGATGAACGCTCCTTACAGTGGAGGGATCTAACAGTTCATCACTACTAACAGTGTGCGAACTGCACTTCACAGGCTTCCTGAAACAAACTGCTGTCATCTACATCTACTTGATTCTCTAGACACAATTTCCACTTCATAGGAAATATAGGTCATTTAGGAGCAAGTGAGAAGTTTCTATAAAAACAAGAGACCATAGTCTTCAAAAACTCAGTGTCATAAGAAAAAGGTAGACATAAGAGCTCTAGATTAAAAGACAGTAGGGAGACAACAAATGCAATGAGTGAGCCCTGAATAGATGGTCCGGAGAAAAAAAAAACTAGGAGATATTTAAGACAAATGGAGAAATTTAAATAGGAGCTAAATAGTATATGAAATTATCATTAGCCTTTAAAACCACAATAATTACATTGTGGTTATACATGAAAATATACTTGCTTTTAGGAAATGCATGCTGAAATTTCTAGGGGTAGACTGTCATGAAATTTCTAGAGATTGACTGTCAGTGTCTGTGGTGAACTTCAAATGGCTCACAGAAAAATACAATACCCACATAAAGTGAAAATGGAGAAATAATAATTTTTGAAAGTTAGCATACTAACTTTCCTATTTTAAACTTTTATTTCAAATTGAAATTTTTCATAATGCAAAGTAGGGAGAAAAATCCTGATTGCCCTTCTAAGTTCATCTTTATTAAATATAGTGGACTATCCAGGCCTGTAATTTTGCTAAATCATCTTTAAAATACTGACTATTCCATGACCAGTACTGCTGCTGGACCCTCAAGGTATACTGGGCCAGAGAAGAGTGTGCTTTTTGTAAATTCCCTGAGAGACTCCCTCATCAACCCCTTCCCTATGCCCCAGAGGTGCTGGTTCCTGGAACGGGCAAGGATGTATGGTGTTTTCCCTTCTTCTGGGCAGCTCACACACCAGTACCCCTATCCATCCTGCCAGGACCTGTATATAACCCTTTAGCACCTGCCATACAGAAAGGAAGATATCCATGTTTTCTTGCCTCTGCCCCAAGATGCATCTTGTTATGTAAGTTCCCTTAATAAACTCTTGATGTAATGCTAAAGTTGTAAGTCTGTCTCTTTTCTTTGGTCTCTCAGCCCAGAAAAATTTTCCAACAGTCATGAATTTAGTTTTGAACCTAAAAATTCTCATTCTGTAATGATCTCAGAGGGGATCAAAAGATTCTTGCAAACTATCTCACAGAAAAATGGGTGTCCCAAAGCACACACTGTGTGTCATGCACTGTGGAATACGCATCAACTCCCAGGCTCTTCACAACCACCAGGAGGCACACACTATATCTGTTCAATTTTGGAAATTTAAAAACCGTAGCATAGAAGTTAAAATAGCTCCTATGCAGTCAGTCACTGGCAACAAGGAGTATTGCCGAGATAAATTCCCTACTTTAAAAATAAACATACAATTGCTCCCATAGAGGAAGAAGGATCTACAAAAATCAATGTCACTGTATTCTGTCTCCAAAAAGGTTAAGAGATGATGTTTCAACATTTCAGACATAAAAGTAGTAATAAACACAAAATAAAGATTGTGTCAAAATATCTGCTGTCAAATGCTATAACCAGTACTATTTATAAAAAAGAAAATAAACTTCTAGAATTGTTAAAGCAAAAATGCTGGGCCCCAAGAGCTATCGACACCTGGATTGCTAATGGAAAAGTACACAGGAGAACCACTAGTCAAACATGGTTAAGGGTAAGCTGAAGCTGGGCCCTCAAAACATTGTCCCAAAGGTGCCATCACAGAGGATTCAACACAGTGGGAGGAATGCGTTATCACAAATATCTATATAAAAAGGAATACGGATGAAATTTAACTAGGACCTAATTAACTAAATAACTTTCTTAACTATGATATTAAGATAATTTGAGTTACAAAGAAATATGTCCTTATTTAAAAAATCTCATGTTGGTAATTTACTACACCTTTCAAAGAACTTAACAACAAAAAATGTTAGTACAGCAGACATTAGCAAATGAATGTCAATGGAGTGTATATGGCAATAATTTAACGACAGTTCCAACTTTTCTACGTATAGGAAATTTCTTTTCAAAGTTTAGGGGGAAAAAGACAACAGAGGCAAGAGAGTGGCCACATTTGGAATTGGTGGCAACAACATAGGCTTATTACTACAGGGTGCTCAATCATCTAGAACTTATTTTCAAAGCTGTTATTCCCAAAATAGATTAAGGTGGCAAAATATTTGCAATTCCTGAATCTAGGTGGTAAGCACACAGATGTTCAACTACCTATTTCAATTCTTCTATATGCTTGAAAATTTTCACAATAAACACTTAAGAGGTAAGGGTCTATGGTTTTAGATTCTATAACTCTGGCAAGAAAAAGCACTGGATTATAACTAAGAACCTTCCCAGATACCTGAAAGAATTTAAGAGAAAGCCCAATCACAAATGCTTCAACGGATGGCACCTAAAGACAACATTTTAGAGGCCTCCTGTATAGGCTGCCCTTTGGCTAAAATCTCAAAATTAACCCTTTCAGTACGGGTGCTGGAAATATCCGGCGCCCATCTGATGACCTGTGTGGACGAGCGCTGGATATATCTGGCATCCAAGTGGCAATCCGTGCTTGCAAACGACATCTACAGTTGGTAAAATTCTATTGTTTTACCAACGTATTAGATGAGGATCATATATGTATATAGTTTTGTATATAATCTTGTATATAATCATATAATCTGTATATAATTTTTATAAACTTTACTTATATAATTGATAGAATTTTATATAACGATCTCTTAATATTAAAGTTACAAACAACACTTGGAAAAAAGCATTGTTTTATTAAGCATAGATCTTATATAAGGTTGGGAAAGTCTTCACACAAAGGAGGACTGACCATGTGCTATGTGTGCGTTTTCTGCGTGGCACCTCATACAGCGGGAGTGTCGCGGTGGAAAGAGCGCTCGTACCGAAAGGGTTAAAGGACTCCAGTTGAATAAAGCATTATTAGTTCCCCAGTGTTTAGGTAATACCTACCAAGTGGGTATCTGTAGGCCTTCCAAGCCACAATCTCTCATATCACTATAGAAAAAATCACTAAACAGCCTACATCACTAAACCTGTAAACACCAAGTTCTAATATAAGAGCTCTTTAACAAGACCAAAATTCACAGGTACCATGAATTTGGATGGGGAAGGCTCTATCTTCATTTTCCTAGCCTTCATTTGCAATACGGCCCTTCCTTCCACCATAAATGTATACGACTGTGAGCCAAAAGGAGGCCATGCAATAACCCTGACAGACTCAGTGGGCCCAAATGGCAGGCCTGAAAAGCTCAGTGACTAGAAGTACCCACACAGTATGGCCTGATCATAAATTCCTTACTGGGTAAGTCATGGCAGGTAGTCATGCCCCAGGACTATACCTTCCTTAGTAAATGCTCAACCTTTACCTTAAGAAAGCCTGTCCATCGTTCCTATGCATCTAGAATAACACACTTGTTGCCAGCACACCACCAATATTTACTATAAATATTAAACGTTAGATTTCTGGCCAGGATGGGCTGTAGGTAGATAATGCTTTGTTTCCTCACACAGCCAAAAGAAAGACAACCACCAATTTAAAAACAAAAAAACAACTGCCAGAAAATTGAACTGTATGGAAATCTGACAACCAAGGAGTTAAAGAAGAAACATTCATCAGACTAGAAAAAGGGACAGAGACAGGCAGCCAATGCGGAGAGGATGCACCACAAGGCAGTGGCTGGCGAGCCTGGGTCAGTGAGGCAGCAAGTGGCAGACCAGGTGGTCCCACATTCATGTGCAGATAAACTGGGAGGAATAAATAAGGAGTGTGACAGACCATGCAACCCAGGGGCCCCGTGTGGGGAAATAAAGCCTCAAAACCTCTGGCAGTAAAAACCTATGGAGGTTGCGATAACAGGAGAAACTCTCAGTCTCACAGGAGAGTCTACTGGAGGGACCACGGGGTCCTAGAACTTACACAAACCCACCCAACTGGGAAGCAGTACCAGAAGGGCCCAATTTCCTTGTGGGTAGTAGCAGGGGAAGTGACTGAATGTGGGGTGAGAGCCCAGCAAATGACACTGTTCCCTCTCTGACCCCTCCCCCACATGCAGTGCCACAGTGCAAACAAGTGGGTTGCCCTGCCCTGGAGAATACCTAAGATTCTACCCCTTACAAAGTTAACAACTGCACAGAGACAAAGGAATATGGCCCAAATGAAAGAACACATCAAAACTCCAGAAAAAGAACTAAGCAATTAAGGAGATAGCCAACCCATGAGATGCAGAGTTCAAAACACTGATAATCAGGATGCTTACAGAAATGATTGAGTATGGTCGCAAATAGAGGAAGAAGTGAAGGCTATACAAAGTGAAATAAAGAAAAATATACAGGGAACCAACAGCGAAGGGAAGGAAACCAGGACTTAAATCAACAATTTGGAACAGAAGGAAGAAATAAACATTCAACTTAAACAGAATGAAGAAACAAGAATTCAAAAAATGAGGAGAGGCTTAGGAACCTCTGGGGCAACTTTAAACCTTCCAACAACAAAATCATAGGGGTGCCAGAGGAAGAGAAAGAGCAAGAAATTGAAAATTCATATGAACAAATAATAAAGGAATACTTCCCCAACCTGGCAAAGAAAATAGACTTCCAGGAAGTTCAGGAAGCCCAGAGAGTCCCAAAGAAGTTGGATCCAAGGAAGAACACACCAAGACACATCATAATTACATTACCCAAGATGAAAGATAAGGAGAGAATCTTAAAAGCAGCAAGAGAAGAGGAGACAGTTACCTACAAAGGACTTTCAGCTGATTTCTCAAAAGAAACCTTGCAGGCAAGAAGGGACCAGAAGCATTCGAAGTGATGAGAAGCAAGGACCTACATCCAAGATTACTCTATCCAGCAAAGCTATCATTAAGAATGGAAGGGCAGATAAAGTGCTTCCCAGATAAGGTCACGTTAAAAGAGTTCATGGTCACCAAGCCCTTATTATGTGAAATGTTAAAGCAACTTACCTAAGAAAAAAGATCAAAACTATGAACAGTAAAATGACAACAAACTCACAATTTTCAACAACTGAACCTAAAAAAATAAAAACTAAGCAAACAACTAAAACAGGAACAGATTCACAGAAATGGAGATCACATGGTATGGAGAATGTGGGGAAAGGTGCAGAAAATAAATTATAATTGGTAGGTACAAAATAGACAGGGGGAGGTTTAGAACAGTATAGGACGTGGAGAAGCCAAAGAACTTGTATGCACAACCCATGGACATGAACTAAGGAGGAGGGCGAATGGTGGAGGGGGCATGCAGGGGGATAAAGGGAAGAAAAAAACGGGACAACTGAAATGGCATAATCAATAAAATATATTTTAAAAAAATATTAAACGTTAACTATCCTGCACCCAATAATGTGAAAGCAGGTATCTCCCCATTTTCCTTTCTTATCCCACCTTAGAAATTTCTCCTTCTTTCTTTCTCCCACCTCCTTAATCTACCACCATTGGATTTCATGTAACCTTCCCAACACTCTCTCCTTTGATTCCAATATATAAAATGAGCTGCAAAACTGGCATTCTCTCCAGAGTACTTTCTCAATCAGTAAGATCCAGCTTCCAGGTATGTCCTCAGACTTGGTGTGAATCAATGCTTATAAATCTTTTCGATAGATCCAAACATTCTTTTGTCAACACAACAAACCACAATATTATTACTAGTACCTCTTACTTCCTCAACCACAGAAATCACAGATCTTCTCAAAACAATGTACTGGTTGCAGATCTCAAAATAGCTTTTGGAATCATAAAATAATTCTAAATTGAGTTACTAGGCCCATCACAGAATGGACATGACTAGAGTAGATCGGCCATGAGGTCATTAGTGATCAAGCTATAAAAACAGAATTGGTGACTGTCATAAAACAAAAGAGTTTGGCTGGCCTTTGGCCAGTTCTTGGGAAGCACCCTCTAAATCCTTGGGATTTCCTGAGGACAGGAGTCCTTGTGATTCACGGTGGGCTCCCAGAGAGTTTATGCTGACAAGATGATTCCGTATGGGGGTTGGCCAAACCAGAAAGATCCACCACAGGATAAAGGATTAGGGCTATGAACTCCATGACAGTAGCCCAACTTCCAGGGAGGGAAACTACTGAGTTCAATCTCATGGCCAATGAATCATGCTTACATAATGAGATTCCCCCTCCCCCCCAATAACAACTCTCCACACTGCAGCTAGAATGAGCTTTCCTGGTCATCAGTGCTCTGACTTCATGCAGTTACACTTCCATATGCCAGAGGGTAATGGTCCTAACTCCACTGAAAAAGCTTCCCTCAAACCCTCCCAAACCACACCCTGTGCATTTCTTCTTTCGGCTGGTCTGGATTTGGATCTTTTTCTGCTATAACAACACTGTGACTCCTAAGTAAGGCACTTGAATTGTTCTGGTAAACTGTTGAACCTGAGAGTCATGGGAACCCCGAATTTGTATCCAGCTAGTCACAAGTGTGGTGGCCTAGGGACCACGCAGCTTGCAGCTGCTGTCTGCATTAAGCACAACTGTGTGAAGGACGGTGCCTTGGCCTGTAAAGTCTGACCCCATTCTGAGTTGCTTGTGTGTTGGGACTGTACTGCAGTGATACAGATCTACACTGCTCTCTAGTATTCCCTAGCACCAATTATTTTTTGGTCAATATGTGAACTGGAAGACCACCTCAATGTATTTTTCTAATAAACATCAAAAGCAGTCATTTTAGTTTCTTAAAATGTAAAACTTTTATGTGTATGCTAATGATGTCTTGTCACTTAACATATTAATAAAGTCACCATGTTACTATATTAAAACTTCTTTTTTTATAACTATTTAAATATAACTGATTTCATCTGCGATCTGTAGCATTTTATTTATTGTATTCAGAAACATTCTGAGAAAGCATTCACAGGGTTTCCCTGACTGCTTAAAGGTCCAAGGCAAAACCTCCTCCTAAAACTTCTTGCAAAAAACAACTCTGAATCCTTGACAAGTCTTTACAGAATACCTGCAGGCATCAATGGAAAGACTGAACAACTCCTGCCCTGACCTGTGTGGTTCAGTTGGCTGGGCAGGCATCGTCTCCAGAAGCAAATGGTCACAGGTTTGATTCCAGGACAGGGTACATGCCTGAGTTGTAGGTTCAATCCCCAGCTGGGGTACATTCAAGAGACAAATGATCAATGTTTCTCTCTTTCTCCCTCCCTTCTTCCCCTCTAAAAATAAATAATTAAATCTTTTTACAAAAGAACAAACAACTCCTGGTAGAAATGACTAATAATTTAGACCTCTCCTGAAAGCTAATAAACAGACAAAGAGATAGATAAGTAATAAATAACATCTAAAAGAACATCCCTAACAGAAACGATCAGGAACCAGGATTTCTTACAGGAATGGCTAATTCCAAGTCAGAGGAGCCTAGAACACTGTCATACCAGAAAGCCAGGAAGCTCTCAAAGCCAGGAAGACATCACTGGAGCAGGGTCAAGAAGACAAAGAGGGTTGTTTTACACTATTTTATTGCCTTCTATTTATGACTGAAAACTTACATGACAACACTTGAACACATCCACACTCTGTGACACATACACTAAAACTATGCTTAAAGGCATCAAAGAACTTGAAGATAGTAGAGCTCACAAAGGCACAATCTAGGAAGTAAACCCCACATTTGGAATCATTTTACCCTTGAGAACAACTACCAAGTGTTAAGAGCAGCTGAAAGGCTGACAGCTTTGTTAGGCAAGAGGCCAAAGACCAGAACCCAGGGTCGACAAAAGGAAGGAGAGGACTGGTAAGCCCACGTCACATGAGCTGAAACCCTAACTTGCTCTCAGGAGTTGGAGTGATAGTAAGGAAGCCAGGCTAAGAACCGCAGCTAGGTGCAACTTCTCTTTACCCTAAAACCAAACTGAGGTGATCCCAGACTGTCCACTCCCTCAGAAGCCTAGCAGAAGCAAGCATAAACCCTTTCAAGAAATATCATCCTAGACCCCAATAATTTCAATTTTTAAAATGTCATCTTCTACTGCATGTGCACGCATTCACACACATGCAACGCAGCCACAACAGACAAAACAGAAACTAGGAGAAAGCGCTGGCTGGTGTGGCTACGTGGACTGAGTTCCAGCCTGCAAACCAAAAGGCTGCCAGTTTGATTCCCAGTCAGGGCACATGCCTGGGTTGTGGGTTCAGTCCCCGGTCAGGGCACGTGTGAAGGGTAATCAATCAATATTTCTTTCTCACATCAATGTTTATCTCCCTCCCTTGCCCTCTCTCTAAGAAAACCATAAAATTAATTAAAAAGCTGCATTATGCTAAAAAAAACATAGAAAACTATCAAAGAATCAGATTTTCCAGAAGTAAAAACAATCCAGTAAACACAACAGATGAAGATTAACAGTACACTATTCTTGTTAAAAATTAGAGAAATCAGAAGAATATATCCAGGATGAAGCACCGAGAGGGTGAGACTTGGAAGATCTAACACGCATTTATTAAATGGGCTCTCAGACATTAGCACAGACTCAGTAAGACCTATACATACAAAACATAAATAAAAAGAAATATATACCTAGACATACCACAGTAAAAGAGTTGAAAACTAAAGACAAAAAATAATAATAAAAGCCAGAAATAAAAAAGACAGACTCCATTCATGGGAGCTAATACACATACTTTTTTGTAGTGAGAATAAAGCAAGTTTTATTCAAGTAGGAACAAAAGAAAGATGCCAGGGCAAGTGGCACTGTGAAAGAAGTGGAAGGTCTGTGTCCAAGCGGACACAGGCCAGCTCGAGAGAGAGCTGCGCCCACTGCAGCATGTGTTAAACTGACTGCTTACAGAAAGGACGGACACTGAAGATGTGATTCAGTAACTCCTTTCAATGCTTTAGCAGAAAACCGATTCTATACACATCAAAAGTAGTCTGCAAAAAGGTCAATTTGAGTTATTTATACTAACACACACTCAGAGAATTCACTGTCAGCAGTCACTCAACAGGTGGGAAATGTACTCAGGCAGAAGGGAAATGTTCAAAGACGAGGACTGGAATTACAGCAACGAATGAAGAGCAATTAAGAGGGTAAATCTAAAAGGCTGCTGACTGAACAAATTAATAATGTCTTGAGATAAAATATACGCAGAATTGTAACAGCACAACAGTAACACATCACTGAAAATGAGACACACAGAGTTTACCCAAGAAAAGGGGAAAATAGCCAAATACTGGATTTTGATAGGTCAAAGATGCATGTTTCAAGTAACTTTCAGGTTAACAGCAGAAAAAAATTAGCACCCAAAGAAAGGAGAGGGAAAGGCAATAAAACAGGTATAATAAACAGAAAGCACTTACTAAGATAACATATTTAAGCCCAAATATGTTCGTTATCTTTTATTTATTGATTGGAGAGACAGAGAAAGAAACATTAATTTGTTGTTCCACTTACTTATTCACTCACTGGCTGCTAGTACGTGCCCTGACTGCAGTTCCAACCCACAACTATGGCATATCGGGACAATGCTCTAACCCACTGAGCTACCTGGCCAGCGCCATATGTCCACTGCCATGTTAAATACTGTCAACAGACCAAGCGTTCCATTTTTAAGAAATGATGTCATGTTGGATTTTTAAAATTCCAACTATATATTGTTGACAACAAAACTGTCTAAAACATAAACACGTACAAAGATTGAAAATAAAGGGTACATACTAATCTAAGAAAAGAGTGTAGCTACATGAATATTAAGCTAAGAAAACTCTACTTCTAATAATGCTTTTGCCCTAAGGAGGGACACAATGATTTTTAAAAACAGAACTGATAAGGAAGGTATACAATTTTAAACATATAGGCACCTAGTAACGTAACTTCAAAATATATAAAGTAAAAATTACCAGAACTAACGAGAATCATACAAATGCCAAATCAGAGTATTAATATGTTTCTCTCTGTAACCAACACAGCAGCAGACTAAGAGAGAGAAAAGCTTACGCCAGGTCATGTAGAAGACTATAATTTGATGGTCAAGCTGAACTGACAAAGACAAAACACTGCATCCAACAAAGGCAGAACCACATTCTTTCCAAGCACACACAAGACATTTACAAAAACTGACCATCTCTTGGGTGATAAAGCTTCAAGAAATTGCATAAACTTTTAATCATTCAGTGTTCCAACCACACAGAAATCAGTTAAAAAAAAACAGGCAGAGAATAGAGGATTCTTAGAGCAGTGAAGCCATTATATATTGTATTATAATGGTGAACACACATAAACTTGTAAAAACCCATTCAATCACATACCTAATGTAAATTATGGGTTTGGATGATAACGACGTGTCAACGTAGGTTCACTGATTCTAACAAATGTACGATCTGGTGCAGGACACGGGAGGCTGTGCCTGTGTGGGATCAAAGAGTACAGGGAAACTCATACTTTCTGCTAAATTTTGCTGAGAACCTCAACGTGCTCTTAAAAATAAAGTTTATTTTTTAAAGGTTTACCTGTCAGGATAGGTTAGTAAGCACACAATGGTTACAAATGACCCCAGAAATCTTGGCTGCTTGAGACAAATTCCCAGTACCTCTCCCCTTCCTCCTCTTTTCTCTATCCCTGCCCCTTCCCTTCTCCCTCTTCCCTCCCTCTGCTCTAGGCTCACAGTAAACACGTAAAAGACAGGAGGGCAGGAAGTTCCATCTGTAAACAGATCACTGGCGAAAGACAAGTAGCAAATCTCACCATGGATCTTAAAAGTTTGTGACATGTCCCTCCTGCTCACATGTCACTGGCTAAAGCAAATCACATGGCCACACCTAACTTAGAAGGCAGGAACCAGAATAAGATACTACTAAACACCCACTGGGATGACTAAAATTAAAAAGACTAACAATGCCACATATTGGTGAAGATGTGGAGCCACAAGAATGCATTCACTGTAGCACAGCAGTCCCCATCTTTTTTTTGGGGGGGAGGTCAGAAGGCTGAACTCAAGGGAGCTTCACTTGTTCTCCGCCTCTTACCTCCTGCTATGGCCCGGTTGGGGCGACCAGAGAGAGGCAGAACAGGAGGTGGAGCTCAGGGGAGCTTCCCTCTCTGCAGGCTCCCAACAGGCCACAGACCAGTACCAGTCCACAGCCCAGGGCCTGGGGAACTGCTTCTGTAGCAGGAATAGAAATTGGTATGTCTACTTTGGAAGTCTGGTACTATCTATGAATACTAAACACAAGCATAATATGAGATCCAGAAATTCTACACAACAGAAAAGCATGAGAGAAACATGCTCCTAAATGTTCACAGCAAGTCAACTCACATGAGCCCCACATCAGCCATGAAAATGAAGTGAGCCCTTTACACCACCGACCACGGGGAGCGCTTCCCCTGCGATGGAAGCTTAAGTGAACGACTCGGCTGCTCAGCTGAGTCCATCACCACCACGCTCCACCCCTCGCCCCAGCATCCCTCACACAGACTGTCTCTAGCACGCAGGATGCTACAGCAGGCCCACTCCAGCAGGACAAAGGATGCCTCTGACCCATATTTGGCTGGAGGACTCCTTGATGGCCTCGCTCAGACATTCCCAGAACTGCACTGTGGTCATTAAGACGTTTTCCTCCTCCACATGCGTCAGACCTGCAGGGGGCTGGCCTCACTGGTGTTTCCCTCAATACAGCTCGGTCCAATCCCAACCTGGAAATAACCCGATATTTAACAGGAAAATGAGCAGCCGTGATGCATGAATAAATCATACATGAATAGACAAACCATATGTGACCACATGAGTAAAATTCACGATGAAATCAGTGGTAGTTCCACAGCTGGTGCATCACAAACCAGATACAGATCTCTGTCACTACTTCTGCACTTACAGTATATTTCATCATTTTTTTTTAAATTACAAGAAAGTACAAGACTGAAAAGTCAACAGTCCTCAAATCAAAGGTTAATTTGCTATTAACTGAAATTAC
>VMDR010028781.1:0-12994 GCA_007922815.1 Macrotus californicus | reverse complement strand
TACCTGTACTCTGGCATGCTTTCTGGAATGAGAAGGGCCTGCCAACACTGTTACAAAGGCATCCAGGTAAGGACACACCTGAGTGTTATAGCCTGCCAGGGTTGCCTGCAGGGGTGTTTAAAGAAAAAGAATCTGTGAATAATTACCCTAAAAAGCCATCTTACTGACTAAAAATTCATATGTTTTCTATTAGCAGCTAAAGTTCATATTTTTATTTTGGACTTGGAGTATGGTAAACAGCATACTGTTTTATGTAAATAGTATTTATTTATTACATAGGTCTTAGATTATTTGAAGAGAGAAAATACGTAGTTTTATTTTGATACTTCAAGAGATGATGACCAAATAAGGAAGAGATAAATGTATGTAAGTGCACCCACTGACTTCAAGGTCATTGCTGGCTGCTGGTGAACTGCACTGCCATGCTAGCCTCTGTGAGTCAATTTCAGAGGATATCTACTTCAAAACAGGTTTGTTACTTACGGATTGTGAGTGTTCTCCATCCAATTAGGACACTAAAGCACTGAAAGACTTCCCATGATAATTAGCTAGTTTCTGTTCAATAGTCACAAACTATAAGAATTCTCATTTTCTTTTTTAGCTTTCCACTAAATTGCACAAGGACTGGTCTTGTTTTAAACAAAACATTTCATGAAAAGTCTTAATTTAAAAATAAAGCTTAGGAAAAAGGACTCATGGACCTGGACAACAGTGTGGTGTTTGCTGGGGGAGGGAGGCATAAGGGAACTAAATGGCAATGGAAAAAAATACAATAAAGATTATATCAAAAAAGAAATAGTTAATAGTTAATAGGTAAGCTTTATTTTAGCTTAAAAGCTAAAGCAAAATGCAAAAGGCAGGTTTGAAGCCTT
This sequence comes from Macrotus californicus, assembly GCA_007922815.1. Taxonomy (NCBI): domain Eukaryota; kingdom Metazoa; phylum Chordata; class Mammalia; order Chiroptera; family Phyllostomidae; genus Macrotus; species Macrotus californicus. Next base: position 12,122 of record VMDR010028781.1, on the reverse strand, counting down.
TTTTGCCAAACACTGTGGTCTCTGGATTTCAAGTTCAAACAGATGGAGGCAGCCCTGTCACACCCGTCACTTTCGATTATTCCAGCTACGCTGGTATCAGTGTGTGACAGAGAAGGGCACAGCACCCAGGGCAATAAGTATGAGCTATCATACCCATTTTGGTCATAGAAAGGTCAATACCAGGCTGTGTCCAGGAAGGCAAATCATGGGCTCCTAATTTCCTGTAACTCCTATCACTGTTATTGCTATGCTCCTCTCCCAATTATTCAGCTATTGAGATGGCAGGCAATGAGATAAGTTAGCTATGAACTGAACATATTTAATTACTTTTCTCTGTCATTGGAAAAACTGATTTTCATCAAGGGAAATTAGACTTTCAAGTGCAATAATGAAGGAAGAAATGGAATGGCCTTTGTCAGAGTTTTTCCACATAAATATAAGAAAAATTGTCCCAGCTTATGTGGATGGTGAATATTAAGTGAGTAGAGGTGTGATCATTATCTTTTAATAAAAATATTGGTGTAGTTACTTGCCTCCGACAGATGGTATGTCAAATTGGCACCACCCAGCTGAGATATCTTATCCTCCAGTAGAGGTATACACAATATATTCCAGGTTTTGACAGACTTATTTCTACTTCTCACTTAATATGGACCCCAGAGCACTCGTTTCAACACAAAGGGCTCCCTTTCCTTGCTCTCTGGCAAGAAGTCACTGCAAAGTCTATTTAATTTGCTCCTCATTTCCTATATGCAAATCAAGTCTCCAATCAGTAATAAGTGATGATGGATCTAGATGTCTTGTGTTACTACGCTGGCTATCTCAGGATGATTTGGCAAGCAGAGAAAACAATTAAACCAAATAGATAAAGCTATGGTTTTAATGAAAAAAAAATTAATTACAAGCAAGTGGGAGCCACACACGTTTGAATCAGTGTTAGCTTTGCTGTGTCCTGAGATGTAGATAACAGGCAATAAATTGACTGTCTGCATCTCATTCCTCATTGGAAGGCAGGACACGCTCCCAAGTTAATAAATAGTGATTCCGTCACATTTCTCCCCAGGGTTACGCACATCTCTGCAAAGAGATACAGCTAAGGGATCTTTGCAGCTGATCTCAACTCAGTCATGCCTGTCAAGGGCATTTCTGGAAAATACTTTGAATATTGTAAATAGGTTATTTCCTGGGCAAGAAATACCTGTTTTGGATTTTAGTCCACTCCCTTTCTAAGATTTCTGTCTCTAGTAGGTAAGAGTTACCAAAGGAGCAGGTGGGGGCAGTGTCCCTAACACTGTGGCTTTTTCTTCTTCGTGGTTTAACTCTGCTAGTTTCTTTTTATCTGTTTTTCACTGCTTTCTTATAGAGGAAGATTTACTTATTTCAATCAGTGACCTTGATATAAAACCCAATTACACACAGCTAACCCTTTTTCCTGCCTTGTTTCTGAGGGTGAGCTATCCACGGAGAGAACATTCACTGCACTGGGGTCCTCCAAGGGTAGGCTTTGTCTCTGGAAGGAGGAAGGGTTTAGTATCTGACCTTGGTGCTTACAGCGCTGGCTGCTTGGGTTGAGGGAGATGGTATTAGGAAGCCCAACTCTCCACAAATATAAGCTTTATTCTCTAATATCAGCTTTATCTTAAATTAAGTGATATATTGGCTCTTATACATTTACACTTTTATTTCTAAATTAATTTAGAACTTGGATAGGGAATCAGTATATTTTTTACAGAGTGTATATGTCCTGGATTCTGAGGGTAATTAAATCATTAAGCTCCTCTTGCTAAAATAACACACACAGGCACCAAAGTTTTCCTCTGACTGGGAGCAAACTTGCCTTGTCTCATTCATCTGAAGTCTATAAATCTTGGGAACAAGGAGCATCTGCTTTGCTGATTCCACTTGTAAGTGAACTCAGCACAGAAAAAGAAGGTCAGTTGTAATAGTCTCCAAGCCCAATCCTGGGTGGCCTTGGGGGAGATGTCCATGGTGGATAACACACTTGTTCACACACACAAAGACCTCATCAACCAGGTCAACTTCCAGGAAGAAAAGGAATCTTAGCCTCATTGCCAACTGGCCACATCCATGGTTTTGCAATATACTTTCAAGGTAAATAGCTCCATCATCAGTGCAGGTTCTGTGAGGGTATCATTCTTCTTGAACACACTAAAGCTTTATTTTATGTTACACTATACAAAACATATCCGTCCAACAGTTCTGTTCCAATCTAAACAAGTGACCTCTCTGGGTAATTCCTTCAGTGTCAACATATTTGGGAAACTGGCTGACATGTGGCTGTAAACTTAAACATTCCAAGCATCATGCACTCAGTTTTCTGTGGGCTCTGGACCAAAGAGAAATATTCCACAAAAATTAAATATAAGTCGTTTCAGTATTTTGGGATGTCTAGCATTTTTTAGGTTCTGAACCTTTCCATCCTTGAATCATTTGAGTCACCACACTTTAAAGTCTTCTATTCTTGTCACTCACATGGAGGTTTAGTTTCTGAAAAGAAATAACTTCAGCCAATGGTTAGAGAGCTTTTTAATTGAAAGTCTACTGTAGCAGACCTATTCCGAGGAGACCCAGTTTCCAAAGCTCTGGACTTAGAGTATAGAACTGATTTTATAAGAAAATGGATTTCTAGGGAGGGTAAAATAAAAAATATGAATTCCACTTTATCAATTCATAAGGGAGTTTTGGTAAACTTTCATAAGGTTGGGAAAACCTAACTCTCTACTTGACTTCAGAGTGTATACAGGATGTTTCTTGAACACGACTCTGGGTTTCTGAGAATCACAATGGCTCTTACCTGCCTGAGTCTCCCTCTGAGCTCTAACATGCAATTCCGGCTTCTGTATGGGTTGGCAATGTTAATTTGAACTGCAGCTGTATATTGAAAGGTAGGTCTCAAACCCAGTTTTCAAAATATAACCTACCCAAGAACTAGGGTTTTTCCAGGGCCTGGTAACTGCTCAGATATATATCTAAATAATCCTAAAACTACCACCAACAGTGATTTAAGATAAATTTACTTTTCATTTTAACCTCTCAAAGAACATGGAAGGGGATCCCAAATGTGCAGCACAGAAAATAGTTTTCAGAAGTTGCTATCTCTATGCTCATCTCATATTCTCTGACATCTTGCATTTTCCTTGAAGCTTGTCACATTTTAGTCCCTCGACATTCCATGGTGATGGTCAATATGATGACGACAACAATGAACATAAAGAGGATGAATATAATGAAGTAACATTTATGAGGTGTTCATTCTGCACCATATATTGTTCCAAGTGCTTTACATATGTTAACTAACCTATTTTGTTTTTTAACACAATAAAGTTCTGTCTCTCTCTTCCTTTCCCCTGTCTACCGTTCTTTCTCAAGTCTCTATCAAATTATAACTTTTAAATAGCTTGGCTTAGTCTCTCTATGTTTTTTTTTATCATTTCTCATTTTTATTCTTTTTAGACATTTTCCATTTTCTTTATCACAAAAGACCCAAGCAAGGTTTTTAAGAACTAAATTTCCCAATAGAATGAAGGGATTGCAGGGAGGTATAAGGGTTTGTGGCAGATGGAGAGCCGACTAATGGCTCTCGTCTTCAATATACAGGACGGGGCAAAAGTAGGGTTACAATTGTAAGAAAGGGAAACGCGGAGTTTATTTTTGAATTATTTTCCATAGCAACAACTGTAAGCCTACTTTTTTCTCCACCTGTATATAGGTTTCTTTTCATTGTAGTTTACCTTTTTAAGGCACACAGCATTTGGGGACACATTTTAAATAAGTATATTTATTTTCAGTAAGTGTATATATATTCATGAGTGCATTGGTACATGGTATAAAGATCCTGTCTTAAACTAATTTTTAAATGTATTGGGGTCATGAACCCTTATGATAATCTGATGAAACTATGAGCTTTTATACAAAATGACATATGACGACATACGTACAACGTTTCATCTGTGCAATTTACTTGATTGAAGTGGAAATGTATGCCTTATGTATAAAATGTCTTATATACAAAGGTGCTTTAAAATATTTTTCTGATTCTTTCTGTTTTTCACGTCACATAAGTGTTCCTCCTAAAAAATAGACTTAATTAAATAAATTCAACAGGAAAGTACATTTTAATTCTAACCTAAATTTAAATAATAAGACTACTATTTGGCATGGATACAGCGTTGAAAGTCTAACAAGATCTTTGATATAACAATGAGTAAGCTTTTTTGTTTGTTTTTTGGTTTTGATTTCATTTTTGTAAAATCCATTCAGTTTTGACTCTCAGCTGTAATGGCACTATCGTGCTGAAATCGCTGACTCACGAAGGCCTGTAGCTGAAAATGGAATGTGGGCTCCCACTGCTGATGCAGCTCGATAGTGACAAGCTTGTGTCCAAGGAAACCGGGAATCTTCAATACGTCCCGCATTGAATTTATGCTCTAACATTTGCTTTCTCCTGAAGTGAGTGAGGTTCGATTTGGCAAGGTCTCTGCCATCGATGGCTTTGTCAGCAAGAAAGCGAGTATGAGTCCATGTTTCAATGCCGGGGTCAGCTGAGATAAAGTAACCTCTGGGAGCACTGAAGGCACTATGCACTGTGGCCAACTATCCGAAGGTTTCTGTCTGCAGCCCAGTTGAGAATGCCCTGTGCCTCAGCATCGTCTCCTCCAGTCCCCTCTTCCAAACGGCAGATTAACCAAATAAGCTCATTAGTTTTTTTGGCAGCATGACTGATGCTGTTTATGTGACCTTGAGCCAAAAGATTTCCCTCAATTATGAAGCTACGTGTGTCCATCAGTTTTGGAGAATCATTAGTGAAACTGTCTCTGGACCATTTGTCTCAAAATAATATATTTTATTTAAAATGGGTAATAAAGATTTGTTTTCAAATTTGACAATAAATGTCTCAAAGATTGTTCTCTGAAAATTCAGTATATTTTGTGTAAGAGAGGAGAACATTGCATTTAGTATCTGTTTCCTGAGAAAACCCGTCAAAATGATGGCAGTTCAAAGGTTAATCAGATGAACTTGCCTGCTGGTAGATAAAATATATTTTAGGATTTCAAGCCATTTTTCAGTGCCATCTTATACAGATGTGGAAAGCCAATGAATATATAGAAAGATGTCGTCATTGTTTCACCTTTTGTGTCCTGATTAAGTGGCATTGTCAACAATTATCCCATGATTTACCTCATCATAGTAGAATAAATGTCAGAAGTTCTGGATAATTGCTTTTTCAATGTTATTTTGTTGTTGTTCTATATATTAGGTCGGCAACATATCCAGAGCTCACAGCTTCACCAAGTTCTCTTCAGAAATCTGGGGCTATGTTTATCTAACCTTATAGAGTCGTTCATGTTTACATAATGGCAAATCCAAAATGTTGGGAAAATAACATCTTTTTCAAAACAAGCTTTTACTTAAAAGAAATTCATTGCCAGGTATAGTTTACAATGAACAAATGTTGTTTTAATCATTTAGTTTTGTTGCCATTAGGGCATTTGACAAGAATCTGATATACAAGAAGGGTTTTAGCCTTTTTGCTAAATCATTTCTGTTAATAAAATAAAGCTGACTTACATAAATTGTACTCACTGTAGCAGGAAGAATAATATCCACATCCTAATCCCTTGAACCTTGAATATATTATTGGACATGGCAGGGATTTTTCACGTGTGACTAAATTAAGGGTTTTGAGGTGGACAGATTATCCTGGACTGTCTTGGTGGGTTCACTGTACTAGCAAAAGTTTTCATAAGGTCAGGGGCATGGCAGGAGAGTCAGGGTCAGGGAGAGATGTGAAGAAGCCATGCTGCTGGCTTTAAAAATGGAGCAAGAGGCCACAAAACAGGGAAGGATGACAGCCCCTAGAATCAGAAAAAGGCAAGGAAATGAACTAACAATAAATAATAACATTCTGTATAGCACCACATATTTCTGGAGGGAAAAAAGTCTATATGGCATAAAGTTATATATAAAAATTTTTTTTGGATTAGTCTGTTTCTGTTTTTATAAAACATTTTTATAGAAATAGAATAAAAGTAACATATAACTGTATATATATCTGTGTGTGTGTGTGTGTGTGTATATATATATATATATATATATATATATATATATATATAAAAAATGTGACTTTGTACACATATACATTAGTGTGGGTATTCATGACCCACAATCTATGTACAAGGAAGAACTGTTAAGCCCAGAGATCATATATGACATGATGAAGCTCATATCTGAGATAAAACCTACATTGTCTTCCTCTTAGCCTTTTGTGTACTATGATTTCACACCGACCAGCTTGTGGGGGAGCTTCATCCAGCAGAGCTCTCCCAGCTGCCACGGATGAGAATAAGTCTACCAGGACATGATCTTCTTAGGTAGAAAAGGCTGACCAATCTCTCAGAGGAGAAAGGTCTCGAGCCTCTCTCCCAATGGGCTTTTATTGTGTTTAGCTGGCATAGGGATGCGTATCAAAGAAAGGAGGTATGGTTTATAGATAACATTTCTAGGATCACAGAGGTCTTTTTGAGTCAGGGTCTGGTAGGCAGGGTAACACCAATCAGCCATAAAACCTGGGGAAACAAACTTATTTTGTGCTTGGACCCTTAACATTTAAATTGAGGGCATTCTTAGCAAAGCAGGTGTCACAGGACTTTGTGCATTCTTTCTCAGACCTGACTGCCCCACTCTGGGAACTACCGGTTCTGGAACAGGGCTGCACCCCTCTTTGGCATTGTTTCAGGCCTGAATCAGGTCGGGGAAGCAAGGCAGCCAAGAGATTAGGAAACTTTTTTTCAGACAGAATGAGGACTCAGGCTATGACAAAGCCAAGTGGTGAGGGTCTTTTGTCCCTTCTCCATAATCCCCTAAATCCTTCCCTGATGGGCCCTTCGTGTCTGTGCCTGTCTTAAGTTGTTCCTTCCTTGAGGAATCTTACCCATCACTGACTATCCAGCCATCCCCCAGGGACCAAGCAGGGTGAAGTAAAGGGGACAGAAGCTGCGCCCCTACCCGGAGGATACCTTTTGTCTCCTTAGTGACTTATGGTCCCAAGGTCCCCTAGCCATGGGGCCTTTTCACCTGTCAGTGAGGTTACAACCAGGTGCTTCTGAAACCAGGCAGGATGGTTCCCAACACTCAGCTACAGAGATCCTAATTTTCTTTTAGACCAAAACCAATGCTAGTTGAAAATAGCTTCTATGTGAATTATTTTAATAACATAAAGAAGAAGAATAGAATCAATATCAAACTTTCATTTTATAACTATGGGAGATCACTATTTTGAAAATTGTGAGAAGGTAGAGCAGTCTCTTATACATTGACAATTTTTGCACATTTTAAGCACAAAGTTTTAAATTCCACAGTTCTTGCTCTGACAAAAAGCTCATTTAACTCATGGATAATTTTGCCTCGAAAGTCTGCTATCTCAGCAATAATGACTTCTTTTAATAGTTGAAACATATGTTATAGTGTATTTTTACTTAGCAATGTCAACATACAAATTCACCACCAACAGAAGACCAAAAATCATGTCTTAAGAAAACAGTTTTGTTATTAAATATAATTATAAATGAAAATTAATCATGATTGCAATCCAATTAATTAATCATAATCAAATTTAGAGTTCTGTGATTTGATAGGATTTTTTCTAATCATAAATATAAGGAAGTAATTATTTTGAGGTATCCTGCACATATCTTATGCAAAGTGCTGCCTCTCCAGCTTTATGGTGACTTCTCCCAGTTTAGTGATGATGTTAACAGCACAGTTCCCCATTTGTTGATCACCTGCTGTGACAAGTGCTGTGCTTAATGCTTCAAACTACATTCCATCCAAAACACTTGGTTTTCTTTGCCTCTGCCTCAATTATTTATTCAAACATTAGCTTTCCGTCATTCCTTTTTATCCACCTTCTAGAACTCCTATTAGCTGTTTTTCAAAACTCTGCCTTGTCTAGAATTTTTAATGATTCTGTCATACTTCCAGGATCTGATGTGTTGAGACCTCAGGAAGTTTCTTGACTTGTTTTCCAGCTTACTAACTCACTATTAACTGTGTCTATCTTGTTAATTTCCCCAGGTATGGTATTTTTCCTCAGTGATAAAATTTTTAAAGTGCATGATTTCCAAATAATTTTGTTGTATGCATGTGTGCTCCTGTCATATCTTTTTGAATATAAGGAATCTTCACTAATATAAATTCCTACATGTGACATTAACTTTATTTTTACATATGTTGCCTGATTTCTGTCCTCATTTTATGGACTGGAAAGCATATCCTGAAGTGAACCAACGTCCAGCCTTCACAGACTTCCAGCGATAGGAGCAAGATAGATATGCTAGGTAAATCACCTTCAATTATGGCTGTGTGATTACAAATCTTGGTGAGTTCTACACAATGATGATGACAATGATGATGATGGTGATGATAGAGAGAGATACAGAGTGAAAGATTGGGAGAGAAAGGAATAATCTGAGTCATGAATGAACTCTGATCTTTTGGAGCACAGCCAACTACAAGCCTTAGACTACTACTCTGAACCACTTCAAAAGAGAGACATATAATTTACTGTTTTTATGGTGTCTCTGTGTTATCATAGCTTAGATTGGATCTTACCTGAGTTAGAGAAACAGATCAGTACTTCAGATGGCTGATGATGTCTGAGAAATGTGAAAAATGTCCGAGATCCAAATCCACACCGACCTTCAGCAAATGTCAGGAAACCTAATCCATGACTGGGCAACCATGTATCAAGGTAAAAACTCAGGATATTATCCTACTAAAGGAAAGTGATGAGACTGAAATATGAAGGCCAATGAACTCTTTCTGCTCCTGTGGTCCATTTTCTCACATTCACTGAACCTGCTGCCAGGCCTAGGCCAGCGATTCAATACAGAGACCTAGTGGCCACGTGATTCAGCCTTGGCATTGGTCCTGAACACTCTCCTTTTCAATAGTCCTTTCCTCTCATTTAGTGGACTACTGCTTTCTTCTTCAGTATAATTACATCTCCTTATGCAATGTTGGGAATTGCTCATGTTTTCTAGTCCTCCTCTAATTGAGATCCAATGTTTTATGCTTTAAAAAATATTTGTATGTATTGTCATTTTTTTTTGTAAATTTAGCTGGGATATCAAGTTTGTGACTTATTCTTACTCCACGTTTTTGATGATTTAATTAATGCATTGTCTTTGAAAATACATTTAAGATAGGTGGGAAAGGAAACAATATTTATTATGTTTCAAATATTGAAAATAAAAAATATATTGCATTTATTTTTTGCTCTTCTCTTCTTACCCATTTGTGACTCAGCAGCCAAAAAAATATCACTAGCCCGGCCCAAACATGTTTTGCTTTGCTAATATCTTCTCATTTTCAGGACTTAGCTAAATTGCCACTGATGGCTTATCTTATCCCTAAATATAAATTTGATCAACCATTTATTCTTTTATACTATCTTGGTCTTTAATTCTTTAATACTTGTCATTATTTTAAGTTATGCCCCTGGTTCATGGTGATTTACTTAATGTTTGTTCTCCCATTAGAGTTTCATGAAGACTAGAAGAATTTCTACTTGTTTGTTAATGTTTCTTAATTCAATGTAAGCCTGGTACCTAGCACAGTGTATGGTATATTTCATTGACTTGAAATATATTTGTTGAATAATTGTAGGTGTGAACTTTTAACCACTTGTCTAGAACATGTATCTATGAACCAAGTCGGGTACTGGGGCTCTCCTAACATATCAGGCATTGATTAATTGGCTGATGAATGGTGAGGAAGTTTGAGAAGTCATAGAAATTGGCCAGTACAACTAGAGTAACATGAATATGGAAATATGTGGGACTCAAGGGGGTAGGTATTTAATAGTCAGTATAGAATTGTTTCCATATTTAACAACCACTAGAGGTGCTAATACACTAATTCAATATCAGCATGAAGAGGTGGATAAAATAGGGCTACATCTTAATTTCTTCCTTCATAGCTTATAATACCAAAGCTCTTTAAAATTTAAATAGATTTAATCATGTAATTTTTATCTCAGGTTATATCCAAAGTGCAAGAATTAAGTTCATTTTAATTTAGATTCATTTTTATAACTTATTAGCAAAATAATACTAATTTTTCACCGAAATGTTGATTTTTATTTCAGTGAACATATCATTTGGATATGTGAACAACTTCCTTTTTTTAGAAAAACAGACGGCTTAAATATATTTTCTATTTTTAATATTTTATTATGTTGCTTTTCTCTATGCTTAAACTTTCTTTTTTTTGAATTTATTGGAGTGACTTTAGTTAATAAAATTACACAGGTTTCAGGTGTACGATTCTATAAGACATCATCTGTATATTGTATTGTGTGTTTACTACCCCACCTCAAGTAATTTCCGTCTGTCATCAATCAACCCCCCTTTAACCTCTTTCTCTTCCCTCACACCCCCCCTTTTCCCTTTGATAATCAACATACTCCTTTCTGTCTATGAGTTTTTGGGTTTTTTTGCTCAGTCCTTTCCCCTTTTTCACCCAGCCTCTCCACCCTCTCCACTCTGACAACTGTCCGTCTGTTTTCTGTACCTACGACTCTGTTTCTCTTTTGTCTGTTAGTTCAGTTTGTTCATTAGATTCCACACATGAGTGAAATCATATGGTATTTGTCTTTCTCTGACTGGCTTATTTCACTTCACATAATACTCCCCAGGTCCATTCATGCTATCACAAAAGGTAAGATTTCCTCTTTTTTTTTACAGCCAAGTAGTATTCCATTGTATAAATGCACAACTGCTTTTTTACCCACTCATCATACAAACATTCATATATTTTCTAAAAATGTGAGTCAAATAATATTCACTAAAGCTTTTATAATCATTGGAACCTGCTTTGGTGCAAGACACCAGCTGGGCTACATTCCTGGCCTGCTCCTACGTGAGCAGGGCCAGCAGTGGTTTTTCACCCTAAGAACCTGGACCTACACCAAAGGTAGAAAAGGTAAAATTTCAGAAAACTTCCACGGAAAAAAGCCCCTACAACATATATTTTTCAAAAAAAAAATGTGGCTACATTTTGATATTTTTATGGTAGTAAACAAATTATTTCATCTAATCCAATGTTACAGCTTTGACAACACTAAGAGCTAGGCATCACTGTATCCTTGCAACATCTGCTTTGTTGTATTGCTTTCCCTTTGCAAACGGATTTAAAAAAAAATGACTCTCAAGAATGACCACTTCTCATTCCCTCCTTGCAAATATTGTTCCTGTTGCCAGGAAAATATCATGCCACTTTTGTGTGTGTGTCCATGGCCTAATACTTGCTTGGAATTGTTATTCTTTAAGAACCTGTTTCTATTTTTCTCATTAAATATTTGTGTTTTCCCAAGACATAAATTTATCACTTATCTTCTGGGTTCCATGAACACAATGAACAAAGTTTTATCTTGATATTTTAAAGATCATAAGATAACTATTTTATATTTCCACTTTCTCTGAACTGTGAATTCTTAAGGACTTGGTCTATTATTTAATCATCCTCACAACCCCAGAAGCTAGTCTAGTACCTAAAATTAAGTAAATATTTCAGTGAAAATGTGGAAATAAAGCCTTCTAACTACATCATTATTGCTGTTCTCTTTTCTTGCAATCCCAAACTTACATAATTTTTAAGACACTTCAACTGGACATACCTGGACTTTCTTGTTTTCTAATTATTATTAATGCTTTTTTTAGTTCTTCTGTTATTCATTTTTTCCTTGTCCCTTTTTCAATACACTTCACCCTAGCTGAGTGACACAGAGAGAGGTGAAATATAATTCAAGGAGCAGCATGGCTGTTAAAATATACTGTTGTAAACTTGTCATCTGGCACATTTGTTCTGTTTACCTTTATGCAAAATAATATGATGCATTATTTATAATGTTTTTTTCTAGTTCATCTATTAAAGGCAATTAAAACAAAAAGAGAAATAATGTTCTGCAGCTGTCTTTACCCCTAGGACCTTCTAGAAAAAGGAACAAGATAAGTTTTGGTATTTATGTAGTTAGTTGTCTGTTAGGCTTCTTAACTGAGGCTAACACAACCTTTCACACTGTCTTAATTAGATTTGATGTT
>VMDR010028780.1:0-13011 GCA_007922815.1 Macrotus californicus | reverse complement strand
GAAAGGAAAGGAAAGGAAAGGAAAGGAAAGGAAAGGAAGGGAAAGGAAAGGATGGAATTTCAACACCCATGGGTAGAGAGACATTCTCAAAGTTTTCCAGCTTGGGACAATACACATTACATTAAAAAGAGTAAACATGAGAATGACTTCAGTTATTAACAGCCACATTGAGAAGCAGGCAATAGGCCAATGCTTTCAAAATTCTGAGTGTAGTAATTTTTATGCTACATAATCAGACTCAATTAAACAACATGAAAATAAAATAAAAATATTTTTCAATTTGCAAGATATCAAAATGTATCTCCCATGCATCCATTGTCAGAAATTATGGTGAGCTACCAAAACAAGAAAGCTCACCATGAAAAATAGAAGACATGAGATCCAGGTTTCAGAAGGTTGCACACCCCAGACGACGGCCTAGGGAAGTTCCGGAATGACAGCTAAAAGCACCTTGGAGAGCCCCAATCCTCACTGAGGTGCAAAACTCAGACTTCCAGAAGCAAAGTCTCTCAACAAAATTTTTTTAAATAAAGCATTTTATTGTATGCCAAATTACACTGAGAGCATCAGAAGGTGGAAAGAATTAGTGATCTTTACAATGACAACTAATCGAATAAGAAAACAAAGCTAAGTATGAACTTCAGAATTAACAAAAATTTCCCCAAGAGATTATAATGGAACATTTATTGGAGGAAAAACAATGTCGTAAGTTAAATATAGATTATTGGTTTATCCTGATTGGAAAAGTGGCAATGTGTGAAAGAAGCTGTTAGAAACTTAAATCCTCATCACTCTTCAGATAAATAGGTGATAGCTAAACTTCACTAACAGACACAGAATAAGCATACTAATAGAAATATAAAGGTAAATTTTACAGAAACAGCTATGAGAGTTGAATGCAGTGCCTGTGAGGACCAAAACGAGGAGATAAGACAAGGTTGGAACACAAGACTGCCATTTAAGCTACATGTAGGTATTACTTTGGCAAATGTTATACTTTGAAAGTTTTGGAAGTTATTTTAAAGAGAGAGAAAGGAAAAATGTGATACTTAGCAGTAACCATAGAAACGATAATGAATTCTTGTGACAGTAGCACTTATATCCACAACTGAATTATTCAGGTCCTCCTCACAGGGCAATTTCCATTGGGGTTTTCCTTTTGCCCTGACAGACGCTTTTTGCTCTGGATGAAGCCTTTACTGAAACCTCTGAGCTTACCAAGGTCAGGGGCATGAGTGGCAAGGGTCTTCCAGATTCTGAGATGAAAAAGGAAATTGGAACCTTGCAGAACAGGGGACACTGTAAAGCCTGTAGCTCAAAGAAATGAGAAATTAATTTAAAATTCACTGAATGAGTTAAACCTCTCACCTATGGCACCTCAGTGTCACCTGCTTTAATAAGATCACACTAGGTGAGATAAGCCCTGTGGGTGGGTGTTTTGTGTGTGAAAGAAGGAGGGGAAAGGGGGAAAGAAAGCAGAGACATTTTCCCTGGAACAGAGTACTGTTCTGAGATGAGCCACCTCTTTTTGGCCATACTCAATTACTCCTCTTTCTTTTTTCCATGTCAATCATTTATTATAGGGCCCTCAGGGATACTAAGAGTTTCCTCTATGGGTACCCACTAATATTTGATGCAAAATTTTAATTTATTACAGTTGACATCCACAGTAAGTAGTAAATAAATAGATTTACAAACAGTCCACAAGTTACATCCTCCCTGGAGACTTATTCTGAGCAAGCCTTGAAGATCTTTGCTTTTCTAAATAAATAAGAACAAAGCAGCATCTTAGAATTCTCTGTTGTACATCATGGAATCCACACAGTCTCGGAGCAACAATTTTCAGTGCAGGGCTTCCAGCAACTGAGATTTCCAGGTACCTCCCTGAAAAACATGTCCTAGTTCCAAATGTGTATAAATGGAGAAATTGGGGTTTGATACCATGGGTTTTGCTTTATAAGAAAACAATAGGGAGTAAAGGATAACATAAGGGACTTCTCATCATTACATGAGGCAACGGCAAAGCAGGTCATGAGATCAAGGGCACAGTGAGGAGCTTCTGCCTCTGGGTAACCACTATTTCCATATCCCTTTAGAGATGGAAATTGACTATTTTGAGCCCTTTTCTTTTCTATTTTTTTTAAAAAAAGGATCTTTTGAAGGTGTGATACACTTCTCTCCTTTCTTTTAGAGTTGCCTGTCTGAAAAGGAAGGCTTACTGAGAAGACTATGCCATGGCAAGTTCTTAGTCATTCCTAGAAGGTAAGTGAAAGCACCTTTGCTTGACCCCAGATACCGTGTGGAAGCTGCAGGCTTCTTGACTCAGATTGTCGCCATTGCTATACAATTACAGCACACTCTTCCTTGCCAATGTTCTTCCCTCCCCTTTCTCCTGACTCTTCAATTTGAAGTGCTGAGTAAATCTATCATATTCAAGTGTTAATGACAAATTTTGTTGTCACCTTACTCAGGGGTAGGGAATTAATTTAGAACAAGAGACGGCAAGGATGATTGGATTTCCTGCCCTGATCCATGGGAGGGTTGTTTTGGGTCAGAAGGACCTACCCAGTTCCATTCAAATCTGAGAGTTTTTATATTCTGACAATGCGTACAATTATGATTATAACATTTACTACTGTAGTGCTTGTCTCATAGGAGGCATTTAAAATATTTTAAAATGTAAATTTAGTAAAAATCTTTTAAAAAATTAAGAAGAGTGCTTAAATAAAGTAATAGGGTGGTGTGGCTTTTGGCATCAACTCAGGCAGGATTTCTTGAAGGATGAAGTTTGGACATAAGCACCACTTACTGAAGGAGCAGCAAGAGACAAATGTAGGCACAGGGAATATTCTGAGCTAAAATTCAAATGCAAGATAGGTGACCCACATAACACAACCACTATATAATACCCAGGGCCAGCATTTTACAACTTCAAAGAAGATGTCATAAATATTGATGATTTGGCAGCAAGCGCAGCCTCACGTGGCCTCTTCAAGGTCTGGGTAACCTCAGATCTCCCGTACTTGTCACTTTCTACCTCACCCATCCAATTTATAGGCAACAATAAGTCATTCCTCACCCCTTCCCAGCCCTAAGTAAGTGGCCCCATGACCTTCCTAGAGTGAAAATCTAAATCAGAGAGATGAATACCAAAAAAAAAATCAGAATTAAGTGCATTTTTAGTTAACTGTCAGGTTGATAGCTTTATGCTATTTAAATAGATTTACAGTCTTGCAAATAGGTCATGGCAATTGCCCCCAAATAAAAGATCTCATGAAAGACTCAAGAAATTCTATTCTTTAGCATAAAATGAAAACAAAATAGATTTTGTGGTTGTACATGGAAGACTGTGCAATAAATATACATGATTTGATCATTCTACAATTGTCATTGAGGTAAGATCTTTAACATATGGATATGGAATTCAATGAAGAAAGTCATAAAATGAAGACTAAAATCAGTGTGGAGTTCAATGTGCTATGTATGTCTTTGTCACTTGGAAATTCTGTGGTCACCTTTAGAACTAAAATTAGGAATTGGAAAAAAATTCTTGAAAAAACAGAATTTCTATTTCCTTTCTAAAGTTAGTGCAACAAGCACTGAGCGCCCAACTCACTGCTGTAATCTGCTCTGCCTCTGAGACCAGCCTCTGAGTGACCCATGCCCTTCCTTCTGCCAGTGGCAGTGCTGTGGATAAAAAGACTTGGTCCACAAAAGGCAGCCAGGTTGTTTAAAATATTCCCTCTTTCAAAAAGGACACATATAAAGACCGTTTCATACTTTTTTATAAACAGCAGGATATTTAAGCCTGACCTATTTTTTTCTAATATAATGAATTTTTCAGAATAGCTATACTATTAGAGACAGTTAATTGTATTACTTGTATAAGAAAAAGTCAGCTGGCCACTTCTACCCTCAGGTCCAACTAAGTGATGGCTTCTCCCTAAAGTCTTTTTAGTGACTTCTGTTCAAAATGAAGATGTAGGTAAATACTCTATGCCTCCTCGTGCAACCACAGAAAGACTTACAGCTAGACCTCATAACAAATAACAACCAGAACCACCAGAAAATTGAGCTGTATGAAGTCCAACAACCAAGGATTTAAAGAAGCCACTTTCATCCAGATGGGTAGGAGGGACGGAGATGCGGAGATAGGCGGAGAGGCATGGAGACTCAGTGTGGTGTAGAGAGGTGGTGGCAGCAAAACGAACTGTCCCATCCTCACATGTGGTAGATAAAAATAGGGAGGGATATTTTGGGAAGGAGTAACTCCAGCCCCAGGCCAGACCATACAGCCCATGGTTGCAGAGCCAGCAAGATAAATTCTCATAACTTCTGGCTATAAAAACAAGAATACTGGGGAATTCCGGCCAAGACAGAGGCATAGGTAGACACACTATGCCTCCTTGCACAACCAAAAGAAGGACAACAACAAATTTAAAAATAAAAAAAACAACCAGAATTGAGAGAAAATCAAACTGTATGGAAGTCCAACAACCAAGGAGTTAAAGAAGAAACATTCATCCAGACCAGTAGGAGGGGCAGAGACGGTCAGCTGGATGGAGAGGACTCACGCAAGACAGCTGGTGGACCAGGGCGGGCAAGGTGTGGCTGATGGACCAGGCAAGGTGGCTGCTGGCAGACCAGGCCATCCCACACCCATGTGCAGATAAACTGGGAGGAACAACTGGGGAGCGAAACAGACCACGCGACCCAGGGTCCCAGCGTGGGGAAATAAAGCTTCAAAGCCTCTGATTGAAAACGCCTGTTGGGGTTGAGGGGGTGGCAGCAGGAGAAACTCCCGGACTCACAGGAGAGCTTGTTCAAGAGACCCACAGGGTCCTAGAATGTACACAAGCCCACCCACCTGGGAGTCAGCACCAGAAGGGCTCAATTTGACTGTGGGTAGTGGGGGAAGTAATTGAAAACTGGCAGAGAGCAGAGCAAGTGACATTGTTCCTTCTCAGACCCCAACCCCACAAACAGCATCATTACACAGCGACGTGGCTGCCCTGCCCTTGTGAACACCTAAGGCTCTGCCCCTTACTACATAACAGACACGCCAAGACAATAAAAATGGCCCAAATGAAAGAACAGATCAAACCTCCAGAAAAAATACAACTAAGTGACGAAGAGATAGCCAACCTATCAGATGCACAGTTCAAAGCACTGGTAATCAGGATGCTCACAGAATTGGTTGAATTTGGTCGCAAATTAGATGAACAAATGAAGGCTATGCTAAGTGAAATAAAGGAAAATGTACAGGGAACCAACGGCAATGGGAAGGAAACCGGGACTCAAATCAATGGTATGGACCAGAAAGAAAAAAGAAACATTCAACCAGAACACAATGAAGAAACAAGAATTCAAAAAAATGAGGAGAAGCTTAGGAACCTCCAGGATGTCTTTAAACGTTCCAATGTCTGAATTATAGGGGTGCCAGAAGGAGAAGAGGAACAGAAAGAAATTGAAAACTTATTTGAACAAATAATGAAGGAGAATTTCTCCAATCTGGTGAAAGAAATAGACTTCCAGGGAGTCCAGGAAGCTCAGAGGGTCCCAAAGAAGTTGGACCCAAGGAGGAACACACCAAGGCACATCATAATCACATTACTCAAGATTAAAGATAAAGAGAATCTTACAAGCAGCAAGAGAAAAGGAGACAGTAACCTACAAAGGAGTGCCCATAAGACTGTCAGCTGATTTCTCAAAAGAAAACTTACAGGCAAGAAGGGGCTGGAAAGTATTCCAAGTCATGAAAGGCAAGGACCTACATCCAAGATTACTCTATCCAGCAAAGCTATCATTTAGAATGGAAGGGCAGATGAAGTGCTTCCCAGATAAGGTCAAGTTCAAGGAGTTCATCATCACCAAGCCCTTATTATAATTATATGAATGTTAAAGGGACTTATCTAAGAAAAAGAAGATAAAAAATATGAACAGTGAAATGACAACAAACTCACAGTTATTAACAACTGAACCTAAAACAAAAACAAAGCCAACAACTAGAAGAACAGAATAACAGAAATGGGGATCCCACAGAAGG
Source organism: Macrotus californicus (assembly GCA_007922815.1). Taxonomy (NCBI): domain Eukaryota; kingdom Metazoa; phylum Chordata; class Mammalia; order Chiroptera; family Phyllostomidae; genus Macrotus; species Macrotus californicus. Next base: position 6,965 of record VMDR010028780.1, on the reverse strand, counting down.
TTATCATCAGGGGAATGGGTGGGGAGACAGGGGGAAAAGGTACAGGGAATAAAAAGCATAAATCATAGGTAGAAGATAGACAGGGGAAGGTCAAGAATAGTATAGGAAATGTAGAAGCCAAAGAACTTATATATATGACCCATGGACATGAACTAATGGGGGGGGAATGTGGGTGGGAGGAGGTGTGCAGGGCAGAGGGGAATAAAAAGAGGGAAATGGGACAACTGTAATAGCATAATCAATAAAATGTATTAAAAAAAAAAACAGGAATACTATATAGCCAAAAGAAAGAAGGAGCTTCTACCCTTCACAACAGCATGGGTGGAACTGGAAAGCATTTTGCTAAGTGAAATAAGCCAGGCGGTAAAACAGAAATACCATATGATCTCACCTATAAGTGGAACCTAATCAACAAAACAAACAAGCAAGCAAAATACAACCAGAGACATTGAAATAAAGAACAAACTGACAGTAACCAGAGAGGAGGGGGAGAGGGATAATAGGGGATGATAGAGGAAGGGCCATCAAGGAATACATATAAAGGACACATGGACAAAGCCAAAGGGGATAGGTTCGAGGGTGGGAGACAGGGAAGAGTGGTGCAGGAGGTCATGGTAGGGTGAAAATGGAGACAACTGTACTTGAACAACAATAAAAAAGAAAAACAGTAGGTTATAGGGTAGTAGAAGAAACTGCTGGATTTTCAGGAGACTCCACTTAAAGGGCCCACACTGACTTAAAACATACACAGACCCAGGGCAACAATTGGAAGAGTGCCAGTCTCACAGGGCGAGAGCCAGGCAATCCTCCAGAAGCCCTGCAGAGGCATTGTCCTCTCTCTGAGCCCTCCCCCCACACAGAGCCACAAAGCAGTGAAGTGGGTTTCCCTGACCTAGTGATTACCTAAGACTCCCCCCATACAATTTATAGGTGCTTTTTCTATGATAGGCCATGCTACCAAGGGAGTCAAAGCAGCTCTACCTAATACATAGAGTCAAACACAGGGAGGGTGCCAAATTTAGGAGACAAAGAAATATGGCCCAAATGAAAGAAAAGAACAAAAGCCCAGAAAAAGAACTAAATGAAATGGAGATAACCAACCTATCAGATGCAGAGTTCAAAACACTGGTGATCAGGATGCTCAAAGAACTCACTGAATACAGGAACAAAATAAAAAAGACCCAGGAAGAAATGAAGGTTATACTAAGTAAAATAAAGAAAAATCTACAGAAAACCAACAGCAGAGGGGATTCAAATCAATGATTTGGAACATAAGGGAGAAATAAGCATTCAACCAGAACAGCAAGAAGGAAAAAGAATTAAAAAAAAAATGAGGATAGGCTTAGGAACCTCTGGGACATCTCCAAGAATACCAACATCCAAATCACAGGGATGCCAGAAGGAGAAGAGGAAGAGCAAGTAACTAAAAACTTATATGAAAAAATAATGAAGGAAAACTTCCTTAATTTGGTGAAGGAAATAGGCATCCAAGTCCAGAAAGCACAGAGAGTCCCAAACAAGTTGAACCCAAAGAAGACCATACCAAGACACATCATAATGAAAATGCCAAAGATTAAAGAGAAAATCTTAAAAGCAGCAAGAGAAAGGGAGAGAATTACGTACAAAGGAGTTCCCATAAGAAAGCAGCTGATTTCTCAAAAGAAAGTTTGCATGCAAAAAGGGGATTGACAAGAATTATTCAAAGTGATGAAATGCAAGGACCTACAACCAAGATTACTCTATCCAGCAAAGCTATCATTTAGAATGGAAGGGCAGATAAAGTGCTTCCCAGACAAGGTAAAGCTAAAAGAATTCATCATCACCAAGCCCTTATTACATGAAATGTTAAAGGTACTTATTTAAGAAAAAGAAGAAGATCAAAAGTATGAACATTAAAATGGCAACCAACTCACAATTACCAACAACTGAATCTAAAAAAACAAACTAAGCAAACAACTAGAACAGGAACAGAATCACAGAAATGGAGATCACATGAAGGGTTATCAGATGTCAGGGGGAAGGAAAAAAATGGAGGAAAATGTGCAGGGAATAAGAAGTATAATTGGTATGTAAAAAATAGACAAGGGGATGTTAAGAATAGGAAATGGAGAAGCCAGAGAACTTAATATACGTGACCTATGGACATGAACTAAGGGGGAATTGCTGGAGGCAATGGGGGTACTTGGCAGAGGGAGGCAAAAGGGGAAAAATTGGGACAACTGTAATAGTATAATTAATAAAATATATTTGTAAAGACTGTTTTAGATAAAAAAAAGAAACAAATCTAATGGTTTGGTCTTTTGCTTTCATTTTGCATTTCAACAGCTTCAAGAGCTCACAGGTTGCAGTATATTAGTTCTATTACACAAAATTGGAACATATAAAATTAATATGCATTAACCTGCTTTTGAAGTCAGATTTATATTGGCTCCAAAGTGCACAAGTTTTCTATTCCTTTAAAGAAAAGAAGAGAGAATTGTGTTTATAGCAAGAACAGCATTCAATTCTGTTTCACAGTACCTGAACTCAGAACCTTAGAATGGTGCTACCCAAACCCCACATTTTGCAGATAAAGAAACTGAAAACCCAGAGAGATTCAAGGGGAGAGATGGAGGTAAAAGAGACTCTCGAGTCAGTAGTTCTGTCCATGAAGAACTGCACTTCCAGGACCCTGTTACCTCTCTTTGACACCTAGCTATAAACAGAGGCATAGGGAAACTAGATTCAGATGCTAAAAGGGCAAAGACCCAGCAATTTGCATCTTGTGCAATATACAAAGCTATATGAGAAAATGAGGAGAGGTGCTCAATTTAAATGAAACTGAATTACAATTAAAGCAACGCTAATATCAACAATACAGCTATGTGCTGACAGTCTTCCAAACTTGTCCCCTCTACCCAGTGAGCATCCACAAGTCATACCTCCTCCTGGAGACATAGTGCCTAGATTTCCCAAAGTGCCTTCCAGATCTACATATATGGTTATTATGAAAGACAGCCAATAATGAGAAATTTCCAGTTACGATAAATTCTATGATGCTGTCCTGTAAAAATACCTCCTACTGGTTTACATTGTCCTATATCATTCTCTATGCTTCCCATCTTTTTCTTTGGAAGTAACAGATAAACAAAAGAGCAGACAACTCATTATTACACTGTTAAAAGTGAAAACTAAATAAACCAAGCCTTTACTGACCTTTTATTCAATGCCAGATATTGTGTAAAACATGTTTTGCACATATGGTCTCAATAAATTCTCACAGCAGCTGTGTGAAATTGGCTCTTTATGTTGTTTAATAGATGTGAAACTAAGTCTCAGAATGGTGGAGTGACTTCCTAAAATTCACCTACCTCAAAAATGGAAAGGTTCAGTTTCAAACCCAGGTGTTCTGAGGTTTGTTTTGGTTTTTTGTTTGTTTGTTTTTGTTTTTAGCTCAGTGCTTTCTCACTAAACCATAATAAATTTTTCTACCAAGAGCAGATGAATAATACACCTAGAGAAACTCATTCCATACAGTAAAGTGAATTGTCTATTTTTGTTGCTTCCATAATGCTGGACATAAACCTAAGACTTAAAGTGAGAGATCAAAAGTACCAGAACGTGTAAATTTTTCATTATGCCATGTTGAATAATGCAATTTAGTATTTTATTACTTGGTAAAAGGTACCAAGTATTAGCTTCCAAAATTGTACATAATTGCTTTTGTAATATATTAAGAAGTATTCTTTTATGAGTGATTTTCATAATTCTGTTTCCTTCCTAACTGTCAACATGAGGGATTCTGATGAGGGAATTTGAGATGGCTTCCCTCTCAGGGAGTGAAGTTTCCATTGGGATTTAAAGAATGTTCAATTGTTTGTGTTTTCCAATTGATTACACTAAGATTTCTGATCCCTCCTGCAAGTAAAGCTCTGTAAACCAGAGTTTTACACATGCACACACTGAAAAAGAAAAAAGTACTTATACTGGAATCAAATAATACGTTATTTGAAATATAAATATTTTAAATATATATTTTTATTTGAAATAATTTTTCTCATTTTCCATCCTGAAAATACCAATACTTGCATGTTCTTCTTAAGAAAGTGGGTCAGATCTGTATTATTGGAGACTGTATAAGAAATGAGACACTGAGTTCTTTATCAAAACCATACATCAACTTTGAAGGTAGCCTCTTTGTAATTAGTTGAGTATTTATCTATTTCTATATTTATTTTGTCCTCAAATCATAGCTTAATTGGATCCTTAATAAAAGCTGGTCTGGGCACATGTATGGTAGCCTGCAAACAATAAAATAAAATAAAAGGGAGCTAAAAGTAAACAGGGAAGACCATGTTAGATTCCACCAACTTTAAAGCCCTGAAGAAGTTCTTTCCTGATGATCATCGGATGCTCTGACCCATCCTGTTTCAGTAAGAGCTGAACCAAATTACGTCGGCTCTCCTACCTCACTCGGGACACAGGCTTATGTTAATTTTCTTTCTTTCCATCCACTCCTGGATCCACCTGTCTTGATGTCTCAGAACCCGATTCTGACTCCTGGTTACATCCGTTATATGACAATTTGATTTGAGGATTTGTAATATTGACCTGTGCCTAGACTCATTAACTCAATCCCAGTGATTCATCAGAAAAGATATTTCTCTTTCCCTGATTACTCCAATTCAGTTCATTATCATATTTCTAATCCTAGAAGCAGTTAAGCTTTTCACATTTTCTGCACTGGTTGAAATATAGACTTGGTAATGAATATTATCTAAAGCAGGATAGGTATGCAATAAAACTGACTGGGCGTCCTTTTCAGAAAATTAGTGTTTGATTATTGTGTAATAACCATTATGGTCAGCATGGTTATTATTTTGAAATGCAATTAAATTATTACCTAAACATGTTTATTTAATAATAGTGGGGGGTGCAATTTCTAAGTTTTTCATTACACATCAAAGAGGAGGGTAGACAGAGATACAAAGCACATAGGACACGGACTCCTAACTTTATGCAGTTTGGGGTTTGGCGAGGTAGTAGCTGTGAAAACAACTCAATTACAACTGGGAAGTAAATGAAAAAGGATGAAAGAAGTGGAATCAGAGCATTATGAGTAGGGAGATGAAAAATGTAGTTAAATTTAAGGTTTTATGGAGGTTTTGATTAAGGAAGTGGCATTTGAATTCAAACTCACAGAATGAAAATCACTTAACCGCAAGGCAGGAAGGTGTTGAAAGACACTGTGCATCAGATTTGGTGAGAAATCACTGGGACTAGAGCAGAGGGCTTTGAGCACAGTAGTAAGAACTGTGTCAGAAGTGAATGTCACCTCTGTACTGATCCTTGTGGACACAAAGCTGCCAGGATGACCACCTTGTTTTGTGCGGCATACAGCATGCCAGGGAGTATCCATCACATTGAACCAAGCTCCGTCCCTTTTCTGGCACAACATAAACTGCAAGCCCTTGTAGATGAGGGTTGTATCCAGGACCTCCTTTGGGGCCACTTGCTTCCTTTTCAAAAGTGCAGGCTTTCCTAGATAACAAGGTAATCAGAAGTTTGTCCTCAGTTTTGGGGTTATGATATCTCTGGAACATCTTTGCCAGAGTGGTAGGTCCTCCTGTGTGTACTGTCTCCATTGGGCTACTCCCCAGCATGGCCTATCCACCCCTATCTGGAGCCATAGTGTGCTTCCTAATCAAATCCCCAGCCTACCCTTTGAACAGAAGAAACCCAGGAAGGAAGGGTCTGTCCTACCACCATATCCATTTGGTTTTCATTAGATTAATACTCTAGCCTGCACAGTCACATACAAATATCTTTACTTGTGGGGTAAAGGAATTTTAGAAATAAATTTAACATAAGGACAGATAAGATAAAAGTTCTAGTTGCTGCATACTTTTCCTTAAATCTCAAATTCTAAACCATTCTGAATGGCAAACAGAGTGAAAGGGCCACAAGAGAACTCTCTGGAGAGCCTGGGAATGTGTTTACAAACTGGGGAGAATGATGTCTTAGTCCTTTGCTGAATGGCAACCTCTATATTTGATACCCAGAATGGCTCATGTTTAACACCTCATCTCCTCAGTAACAATCAGAGATGAAACAATAATATTAACCAGAAAATAACTGCAGATTGTGAAAAATTTGTATTGTGCTTCATATGTATAATCATGGCAGTAAAAAATAAAATAAAAAATAATATTATGGTACAAAAAAGAAAAACATAATGAGTTAATAATTTTGAATTATATTAATATATATTTTGAGAAAACATATATACACATTGGTCTGTCACAGTAATGAATAACATTACTATTTCATACAACTAAATAACAATAAACTACAAAAAAATTAATTTTATAAAAGAATAAATTCAATTTTAAACAGACACTTCTCCAACGAGGATATACAGAGGGCCCAGAGACATATGAAAAGATGCTCTGCATCACTAGCCATCAGAGAGATGCAAATTAAAACCACCATGAGATACCACTTCATACCAGTCAGAATAGCCATCATAAACAAATCAACAGACAAGTGTTGGAGAGGATGTGGAGAAAAGGGAACCCTAGTGCACTGTTGGTGGGATTGGAGACTTGGGCAGCCACTGTGGAAAACAGTATGGAATTTCCTCAGAAAACTAAAAATGGAACTGCCTTTTGACCCAGCAATTCCACTGCTGGGATTATACCCTAAGAGCCCTGAAACACCAGTCCAAAAGAACCAATGCACCCCAGTGTTCATAGCAGCACAATTTACAATAGCCAAGTGCTGGTAGCAGCGTAAGTGCCCATCAGTCAATGAGTGGATCAAAAAACTATGGTACATTTACACAATGGAATTCTATGCAGCAGAGAGAAAGAAGGAGCTCCTACCCTTTGCAACAGCATGGATGGAACTAGAGAGCATTGTGCTAAGTGAAATAAGCCAGGTGGTGAGGGAGAAATACCACATGATCTCACCTTTAACTGGAACAT